>JAOWAW010141097.1:0-10793 GCA_028565695.1 Nicola tetela
GCATCCCCCCCCCCCCCTCTTCAATGGAATGTAGGGTAACATTTGCTTCAACACACATGAAGAACTTAATCTGACACTCTTCTCTCTAAACTTCCAGTGGGCAAAGCTTGTGAATTGGCCTGACAAGCATCTTGTTGCTGACTTGTACTTCCACTACATACACCTTCTTGTCACTGCCAGGGAACACACGAACAATCTGGCCCCTGGGCCACTGCCTTCTTAGAGTATCAGGTGCAATGATAAGCCCAACATCTCCTTCCTCTAAATACCTCTGTTCTCAAAACCATTTATGCCGTCCACTGAGACTTCGATTGGAAGGCATCCCTTTAGCCAATACGTCCAGTAGTGATATACTAACACCTGCACTCAGAGCCACCTCCAATGAGGACTGAAATCTTGGTCATTGAGAATCTCTGGAGTAAATGTTCCACCCACTTGTCCATGCAGAAAATGGTTCGGTATCAGCGGTGTGTCATCCAACAGGTTGGCAGACTGATATGTCAGCAGGTGTGAGTTTATCAATGCTTCTGCTCCAAAAAAAGGCTGTCATCAACTCTTCACCTGCTATATCAATCTGCATCCTTCAACTTGAGATGGCGTAGATAGCTCTCCTGGCTGCCTTATCATTATTTAATGGGTACCACCAAAGTGAGGTGCAGCAAGTGGGTTGAAATGCCAGATAACTCCATAGCTACCAGTACAATGGTGAATGACATCCCTTGGCAGATTATTCACCAATTCCTGGAGTTCCTTGGCAGCACCAACAAAATTTGTACCATTGTCTGATGTGATTTCCTTTGGAAAACCTCTATGACTGGCCATACGACAGAATGCATTCAAGATGGAGTGAACATCCAATCCAAAAGCCACCTCAAGATGAACCATATGGGTTGCCAGACAAGTGAAACAACAGAGGTACCTCTTTGCTCACCTCTGCCTTCATCCTTGAACAGTTACGAATGGTCCTCCAAAGTCTACTGCAGTGTGAACAAATGCATGCAATGAGGTTCTGACTCTGGCTCTTTGCAACAGACCCATGACTTGTGTGGTTGGCCTTGCTTTAGCAAGCTTGCTCAAAGCGCATGTCTGTTCCCACTCATTAATCTCCTCTTGAGCAGCTACTATCCAGTAACGTGAGGACAAAATAAGCCAACAGATGGTTTGTTCCAGCGACATGATGGGCTTCTTCATGATGGGGCTTGACAATGAGCTGGTGATGTGATGACGTCTGGGTAGGATCACATGATACCTAGCAGACAGTGGGAGACTACATGCATTTTGCAAACGTCCACTACAACAAAGATTATCATGCTTGTCAATTGTTGGCCTCAGTCCAACCAGGTTGCTTTTTAGATGCACTGGCTATCCATGCTGAACTGCATCCATTTCTGCTGCAAAGCTCTCTTTCTGCGCTTGACAGACAAAATACGTCTTTGCGTCATTGATCTCATCCAGTGTATGAAATATGTCTCCGAGTCGTTGATCTCATCCAGTGTACGAAATACGTCTCCGAGTCGTTGATCTCATCCAGTGTACAAAATACGTCTCCGAGTCGTTGATCTCATCTGGTGTACAAAATACGTCTCCAAATCGTTGATCTCATCCGGTGTACGAAATACATCCCTGAGTCATTGATCTCATCTGGTGTACGAAATACGTCTCTGAGTCGTTGATCTCATCTGGTGTACGAAATACGTCTCTGAGTCATTGATTTCATCCAGTGAGAGCTCGCCCATTACTCTTACAGGTGGTGGAAGACGACAATTGTTGACGAAACAAAATACCCATGCAGATACGAGCAACCAATGTGTCCAATCTGAGAACCACTCTGGAGACAATTGCCCCAACTGCATGGTAACCTCTTTATGAGTTGTCAGTGCCACATCAATGACTGCCTTCTTCACCTCCTTTTGAGCTTCTTGTAGACTCTGATCTCAGTCAAGACAGGACATCACGTGCCACTTATGTTCTTGTTCCTTGAGAAAGTCTGGACTTTCCCATCAGAGCTGACAGTTGATTAGTTCCTTTGTCATGCAGCCTCTTGACGCTAGGTCTGCAGGATTTTCCTTTGTCAGGACATGTCATCATTGCTCAGGATCAGCACTGATTTTGATTTCTGCCACACAATTGGCCGTGAAAGGTTGCAAGCTACAGCTGCAACAACGTAACCACCAGAGCACATTCAAACTGTCACTCCAAAACGTTAATTTCTTCAACAATGTTTGTAAAGGGCCACCACTGGCATGGCTACACGGTAACTAAGGACTGCTGTCATTAACTCCAGTCTTGGTACACTCACTGTTGACATTGGTGCGACATGAATCTTGGCACACTCACTGTTGGCATTGGTGCAACACGTGTCTTGGCAAGAACAAAGTGAGCCGTTACTTGACCAGTGACATAGATGGTTCTTCCATAAACAACTGCTCCATACACATCTTGAGATGCATCAACAAACACATGAAGACTGAACAACAAGACAGAGGGTGACGGCAACATGAAATACGTGGCTACAGGCACCGATGGACTCGAATCGCTTTACCGATGGACTCGAATCGCTTTCATGTCCAGTAGTTCTTGAAACCACCTATGTACAGCTGTGGTAGTTGTGTCATTACAAGGCTCATCCCAGTCCACACCAACACTCCACATCAGTTGCAGCAGCATTTTTGCTTGCACAATAAATGGTGCAAGGAAGCCTAATGGATCAAACACGGAAGCAATCCTCTTTAGAACATTTCGCTTCATAATCAGAAAGCCTTCTCTGGCAGTGACAACTTGAACTGGAAAGTGTCTTCTGTGGCTGACTACTGCACTCCCAGTGTAGAAGCACCTACATATACTAACTATCCGGGCTCCCAGTTGAGCACAATCTCACACCAACGATCTCATTCTATGATTTGGTGAAGACTGCACTTTACATAAGTGAGCCTTCATAGGATTCTAGACAATGACAAAAAAAACTTTACAAACATGAAGGGAAAGGGCATTAGAAAAGAAGGGCAGGCACAGTGTACAAAACATGATCAATCAAGATACAACATTGCATATGTACCATGCCCAGTATGCATGAGATCACAGCATCCTGGCCCCCACAAATCAACACAGGGTTTGTAATGAGAAGAGAAAGTAAAAGAAGAGTGTAAGAGGGTGAGAAGAGGTCTGAAGACGAGAGAGCAACAAATCGGAGAAGAGTTCAAAGGCAGGAGCAGGAGGGAAACAAATGAGTCAGAGAGTTTACTCTGGCCCCCATGGATCAGTTCACATAAAACATCAGCATCCAAGACGGCAAAGCTTGATAATCGAGTGGTGCAAAATTTCGTTTTTGGTCTTGACAAAGACTGATCTAACGAGACCATCTTGACCTAGCACAAGCTCAGTGATGCAACCCAGCAACCATTGGTTACATGGTTGATCTGCATTGACAACCACAATAAGATCTCCAGTCTGCACATTGTGGTTAGCACGGTTAAGCTGCTGTTGTTCTTGAAGCTGTGGCAGATATTCTTTAATCCACCTCTTCCAGAACAGATCACTGAGATATTGTGCCTATCACCACTTGCAGCAGTACTAATTTTGCTCTGCAAAGATGCTGGGTGGCAATGGTTGAATTGCACACTGCAGCAGGAAGTGGCTAGGCGTCAACACTTTGAAGTCTTTCGGATCGTCAGAAACTGGAGTAAGCAGACAGTTGTTGAGGATGGATTCCACTTTGGCGAAAACTGTATGTGGGACAAACTCTGTTACAGGGCCATTACCAATGACAGCTCATAGATGCTTCTTCATTAGACCGATCAGGCGCTCCCAGGCACCAGACATATGTGCGGAGCAGCAGGAGGTTGGGAAATCTACTTCACACATTTCTGTTGAAGCTCAGCGGTGATCTGCTGTTGGTTCCAATCCTCGATGGATTTCTTAAGCTCGTGATCAGTGCCGACAAAGTTAGTGCCATTCTCCCAAGGGATTTCCCTGGGTGTTCTATGGCAAGTGATGAACTAGCGAAGGATCATGATGAAGTCATATGCGTCGGTCTCGAGTGACGGCACAACTTCAAGGTGTACAGCTTGGCAAGACAAGTATGTAAATAAACATCTCCAGTGCTTCACTGTTTCGTGACTCCACTTAATGGTTAGTGGTTTGAAGATGTCGATGCCAGTGTAGAAGAATGGAGGCTGAAATGCTCTAACTCTTGGTTCAGGCAGTGGAGCAACTTCTTGAGTCATTGGCCGCGTGTGCACTCTGCTGCACGCCATACACTGCCTGATGGTTCTCTTGACGATACTTCATACTGCCAAGATCCAGAACTTGCCACGAATGTGGGCCAGGGTCTGCTCTCGACCAGAGTGAGAGGTCTGTTGATGGGCCTATACTGCAATCAGCCTGCCAACATGGCAGTTCAGTACAATCAGTGGATGTTGAGCATGTTCCAAAATCATAGGAGCGTTCTCGAGATAGCCACCAACTTGCAGTACACCGTTTTGCATCAGCAGTTTGAGGCTTGCGAGATTGCCAGTTGTGACTGGCTTGTCTTGCTCCAGCTGCTCCCTTTCAACCATGAAATGCTCCTCCTGAAGAGTGGCGATAATGGAGTGCTTTGCTTGATCGAGCTCTTCTTTGCTGAACAGGCCTTTCACACAGATGAGGCATTGCAATTGAATCCACGTGCAAAAATGTAACAGCCCCACAATGTTGCATTTGAGGGCTGCCCATGAGCTATAGCGTTTGAACATTTCTGTGAATGGATTAGTCTCAGCTGTTGCTTGCTGCATCAAGGCTTGGACACCAACATCTGACTTTACTTCAGGGTTCTCGTTGGAAACTGCACTGACAACCAGATTGGGCCACTCCAATTCGTTGAGTGACAGAAAAGCTGGATCATTAAACTAGGCTTGATGACTGAGAAGCTTATTTGTGCACAGGCCACAAGATGCGATATCCACTGGGTTCAAAGCCCCAGGGCAGTGATGCCATTGATCTGGAGACGTTGTGGCACATATTTCGGCAACGCAACTTGCCACGTAGACGTGAAAGCCCCTGGTCTCATTCTTGATAAACTGCAAAGTGGTCTGTGAATCTGACCAGAAGAACACCGAATTGATCTCACAAGATACCTCGTCCTGAAGGACCTGGTACATCCGAACACCTAGCACAGTCACCTGAAGTTCCAGATGAGGAATGGACACAATTCTTGGAAGTGTCAGCCACCACTTGCCCATCACCAGAGAGCAGTGTACGGATCCATCCTTGTGTGCAAAACATAAGTATGAACATACGCCAAGACCATCTTCAGAGGCATCCATGAAAATTTGCTGTGTTATGTTGTCTGCCGCCTCCCATGGTCAACTGTGGCTGAAAGGGCGTGGAATGCGTCCTGCTTGAAGGCTGTCCAACTCGGCCTTCCACTTGATCCATTGGTTCAACTCAGTAGCTAGCAACTCGTCATCCCACTCCAGCTGCAGAGACCACAGACACCTGAGGGGCAACTTCCCTTCCAGAATGACTGGAGCAACGAATCCCAGAGGATCAAACAAAGAGCTGGTTGCAGACAGCACTCCACGCTTTGTGTTTGGTTTTTCCGTATCCATCAGCTTGAAGATGAACATGTCGTCTTCAATGTGCCACAAAACTCTGAGAGCACATTCAGTAGGTGGTTTGTCTAAGTCAAGGTTGATGCTGGCCTCAGCGGTGATAGTGTTTGTGATACTGCTCAAAGCTTGCCTGTTGTTGCTTATTCATAAAAGACTCAACACTATGCATAGAGCACTTCACTTAAATAGACAATTGACAAACGTTACCCAAGGGTTTCACTTAGAGCTTGACAACACAACACCTGACAGATAACACCTGTTCACACAATCACACCTAACATCTTCCTTCTCAAAATAAGATTCAACGGTGACTCAAGTTCTAAAGTTTTCATCATCATATCTGGCTGGCTTTGTGATTAGTCGTGTTCGTGTTCGCAATACTGGTTGCTGGCTTGTAGACGTCTCTCCGCCTCTGTCATCCATATCTTTTGGTGTTTCAAGTTTAGTGTCATCAGAAGGGACACTGGGTCCTTCAGCTTCCTTGCTTCCTACTGACTTTGTCAGCTCTAGCCCCTCTGGCTTTTCAAGTTGCTGTTCCGAAGCCATTGCCCTCTCAGATTCATACTTGTCTGTTCAACATGGTTGGATGAACTGACGATCACGGTGGTAGAGTCTGCCATCAACCTCAACGGTGTATGACCGTGGTGATTGTTGGTGTATGCATCAGCCAATGGACCACCGAGTGGGCTTCTCACAAGGTAGATTTTGTATTCTTATTGCCTGGCCAGGTCGAATTTCGGCTAGCTCATCTACTCCTCGATCATACCATTTTTTGGCTTGTTCTCTTTTTTCTTTAAGGTCTTCTTGAATTCCTGCAACTACACTTGGCTCCAGCAAACTTGGGTTCATTGGTAATGATGTTCTTGTTCGGCACGACATTAGACGTTGGACAGGGCTCGAGTTCATGCCTTTAGTTGGCATATTCCTCCATTCTAGGATTGCACTCCAAATGTCTGTTTTCGACCTCAATGCCTTTCTGATGAGTTCCTTCGCAATTTTTACAGTGGCCTCAACTTCCCCATTGCTTTGTGCACAGTATGGCGACAACTGAAGATGCTCAAAATTGCAGTCTTTTGCAAAGCGTTGGATATCCCAGCCAGTAAACTGAGGTCAGTTGTCAATGAGAACAGTTCAGGACACCCCATGTCTAGCAAACTGTTCCTTACATGTCTAGCAAACTGTTCCTTACATGCTAATATGACTGCTGCGCTTGATGTGTTTTTGCCCAATGTGCAAAGCTCCCAAAAGTCTGAGTAATGATCAACGATGATGAGGTAATTGACATTGTTCTCCACACACAAGTTCATGCTGATAAAGTCCCATGGGAGGTCTGGTATGCAATGGGGCATCATTGGTTGTTTCTGCTGCACTCTTTGGAATTGATTACAGATGCCACAATTCTCAACATAATTTCTGATTTCATGTGCCATTCCAGGCCAGAATAAAGTGTCTTTTGCCTTTCTTATGCTAGCCTCAGCTCCAAGGCGACTCCTGTGTATAAGTTGCAGCAGTTCTTTACAAATACTCTGTGGTATGAATATTCTTTCACCTTTGAAGACAAGTTCATCTTGAGTGACAAGTTTATCTCGATAACTCCAACATTCATGTAATTCCATGGGTAGGTTGTCTTTCACATCTGGATAGCCAGACTTTATTGTCCTTATTAGCATCTGCAAGGCATCATCAGTCTGCATCTCTCTACAAATTTGATCAAAATGTGCCTCAGATACAGGCATATTCCCTTTGAGGTCAAATGTTTCCAGATCATGGACCAACCAATCGTACTCTAGTTGTCTGTACATGCGGACATGCATCAGGTCTTGTTCTAAGTTGGATCCGGTACACACCGGTGCTCTTGATAGCATGTCAGCAATCACTAGTTCAGTGCCATGCTTGTATTGGACAGTTAAGTCAAACTTCTGTAAGTGGAGCAGCATCTTTTGCAGTCTTTTTGGCACTGATAAGAGAGACTTCTTAAAAATCATCACCAGGAGTTTGTGATCTGTCTGAATAATGATGTTTGGATGGCCATACACATAATGTTCAAACAGTTCACAGCCAAAGACAATGGCTAAACATTCCTTTTCAATTTGTGCGTAATTACGTTCTGTCTCTGTTAGCGTCCGTGATGCAAATGCAACTGGCTGTTCTTTCTGTAGCAATGTAGCTCCAAATCCATAGTTGTTAGCATCACATTGGATTGTGACTTCCAACTTTGGATCAAAATATCTTAACACTGGTTGCTTTGTGATGAGTTTCTTCAGTCAAGCAAATGCTTGTTGTTGTTGTTCTAGCCGCATCCATTCAGCGTCTTTCACCATAAGCTTATGGAGTGGTTCACTGATATCAGACAGCCATGGTAAAAATTTCACCTGATAGTTTATGGTCCCAAGAAATCATTGAAGTTCTTTGATATCCAATGGTTCTTTGATATCTTGAATGGCTCTGACCTTTTCGGGATCCGGTGTAAGACTGCTTGTGGAAATTTGTGTCCACTATATGCAACTCAGGGTAGACATAGCTGGATCTTTGCTGGGTTAAAAACCAGATTGGCTTGTCTTGCCTTATCCGTGACAACTTTCAAGTTTTTATTATAGTCTTGAATGGCTTCTTCAGTGTTATCACCTTTACCAAAAATCAGTAAGTCATTGACAATGGAAACTGCTCCAGAGACTCCTTTGAGTGCTTCAGAATGTCTTTGTTGGAACTCATCAGATGAGGTTGACAGTCCAAATGGCATTCTTTTCCACCAATAGCACCTGAAAGGTGTCCAAAATGTCATAAAGAAAACTGTTCTCATCATCGAGTTCTGCCTACCAAAAACCATTCTTGGCATCCATCACTGTAAAGGCTTCAGCGCTGGTGAGTTGCAGAATGATGTCATCGATTGTTGTCATTGGATGTGGAGATCGTAACAAAGCTTTGTTTAGATCTCATGGATCTAAACAGATCCTGAGTTTCTCATTTCTCAATACAGCAACCATGCTGTTGATCCATTGTGTTGGTGTTGTAACCTTTGTAATGACACCTTTCACCTCCAATTCTTCTAGTTTTGCTCGAACTGGTTCTTGAAGTGGCACAGGCACTTTTCGTGGTGCATGTTGCGCTGGGTGGACTCTTGGGTCTGTCTGTATAATTATGATACTCTCCAGGAAGTCGGCGTAGTCCATTGAAAACTTCTGGGTATTGCCGTAAAAGGTCTTCTTTCAAAAGTGGCTTAGACATTGGCACGTGTTCTGTAGTGACTGCAAAATATTGTGTGTAACTAGTTGAAGTTGCTCACACACAGTTGCTGACAATAGCGGTGGAATATCCCTTTCTTCACTGGAATTGATTATTTGAAACACAAACTTCACTTCCTGTTCTTTACTTCTGCAGATAAACTGACAAACACCGATTGGTGTTATTGTCAATCCATCATAGAATCACAAGTGGTATCTAGATGGGTTGAGCTTGGGTTTGCTATTCTGTAGGATTTGGCTACATTGTCATTGTCATTTCATAGCCGTGGTTTGACATAAACCTTTCGTTTTCTTTGTCTGCTGGCCTCATGTCCAGTGGCATGATCCAGTGGAATGGCTGCCTCTCTGCATCGCTCATCAACTGCACATTCTCGAGATCAAAATGATAAACTACAACACTGGAGTCATCAAATGGATTGGTCAGAGGTTGATCTTCAGCCATGCTTCGTACTGCTTGGCAACAAGTAGCCCTATTTGCTCATTTTGCAGTTTTGCCTGCCAGCATACGGCAGCAAAATGACTGCACTTTCCACAGTTGTTGCAGGTCTTGCCAAATGCCAGGCATGTCGCTTGGCCATGCGGATGTCCACATTGAGGGCAAGATGTCACTGTTGGTACCAATGTGTTACATTCACCATCATTCTTTTTTTTGGTGACAAAATTTACTGCACTCTCGGGCACATGGTTTGGCTTGTGCTCTTCCGCAGCCAGCTTTGAGAGCTGCTTCCATGTAATCTCACTACTGTGCAGCACTGTGTCAATCACTAAGTCGAGTGTCAGCTTCTTTCCTCGTAGCATATGTGCTCGAGCAACGATGTCAAATGTGCTGAGCACAATTCTGTCTCTAGTGAGTTCACCTTTCAATAGCCCATAGTCGCAGGTAGCTGCCAACTTACGTCATTCGGTGATGTACTCACTGATACTCTGTCTGGGCTTTTGCACATCCAAAAACGTATCACTCACAAATAGTGTTCCTTTTCGGAGTAAAGTGCTGCGCTAACACATTCAGCACCTTATCTTCGTCCTTCTAGTCGGTTGCTGAGATGTCCAAATTTTTTAGCACGCTAAAGCATTCTCGGCCCATCACTGTCACAAGTGTTGCTGCCTGGACCACCTTTCCCTTTCCTGTTATTTCTGTCGCAAGGCTGTAGTTGTTCCATTGCTTCTGAAAAAACTCCCAGTTGGCAGCAATGTTGCTGTCAACACAATTCATTTGGTCCAGCACAGGTAGGTTGGCAGTTGCCATCTCCAGCGTTGGCTCCAATTTACTGTACTCTCGTATGCTTGGTCACCAGGTAGTTGGCTTCTGACACCATGTTAGACACGAGACGTCCAGCGTCAAATATCGTCTTATTCATAAAAGACTCAACACTATGCATGGAGCACTTCAGACGACTGACAAACGCTACCCAAGGATTTCATTTAAAGCTTGACAACACAACACCTGACAGATAACACCTATTCACGCAATCACACCTACAAGAGGGAAGTTTGTTACTTGAATTTTGGAAGTCTCAAGTTTGAAGATGAACGGTGTTGATTTTGCAAAGATATTGACGGGCAAAATTTCCCCATTTTTTGCTCTGGAAATGATTTCCGTACGAAAGAGGGCGTGTGACGTTATACTCTTTGAGTTTTGGCCGCCATTTTAGAAACTCAACCTATGGCTTGGCTCCTAGCGCGTTCGGAGTCGATCGCTGTACCTGAGACAATACCAGTACATGTAGATGTATTCATAATTATTGCCATCGTCAGGCCTGTAGGGGTTGAGGGCTCCACAGACGGTTAATTCGCGCGTGTGCGCGCGCGTGCATGTGCGCGCGCGTGCATGTGCGCGCGTGCGCCTGTACGCGTGTGTGTGCGTGTGTGCGTGCATGCGCGTGTGCGCGTGTGTGCGTGCGTGCGTACGTGCGTGTGTGTGTATGTGTGTGTGTGTGTCCGTCACGCTGCAACCGTTACTATA
>JAOWAW010141197.1:0-10787 GCA_028565695.1 Nicola tetela
CACACACACACACACACACACACACACACACACACACACACACACACACACACACACACACACACACACACACAACGTACCCACACATACACGCACACCTACACACACACACACACACACACACACACACACACAATGCACCCACTCATGCATGCACACCTGCACACACATGCACACATACTCACACAGACAGGCCAATACTGATCCCTAGGTCCAACACTGATTCCTAAAACAAACATTGACATCCCTAGATTAAAGTAGTCCACATGTTCACCAACACCAATCCCTAGGTATAGATTGAAACAGTACAGTAAATTCACAAACACTAATCCTTAGATATAAGCCATACAGTGCATTTGCCAACACTGATCTGTAGGTAAGAGTGATGCTGTTATCACCAACACTAATCCCTACATCTAAACAGTACTGTATCAACCAATACACATCTGCTGGTCAATGCAGGAACCCAGTGACAAAACTGACGTACATAAGTTCACTAGAACATGTGACATGACAAATTTTGGAGTGTGTAATTTATCTATCGCTAGGTGCTAGGCATGCACGTTTCTCCGTTGCCCATCAAATCAATGCAAGTGAATAGCATAGTTCTCTTTGGGAGCAGGCAGCAGACAATTAATTAGAGGCCTCGTGGCTTATCAAACCAAGAATATGACCAATGAGTGGCCTCTTTCTACCTTGGCTACAAAATTGCTTGCTTCAATACCAGCATTACCAGGAGAAAACTTTTCCAGTGGTTTTCAGTTATTGAATCTCCTATAGTGTACATGATTGTCTATCTTTGTTTATCAATGCAGTTATAAATACATACAATCTGTTAATGAGTGCAATGTGTCCACGAATGCAATGTATTTATAAATGATATGTATTTATCAGTGCAATCTGTTTATCAATGCAATCTGTTGATCAATGCAATGTGCTAATGAATGCAATGTGTTAAGGTGGAATGCTTGTGACTGGATTTCCTCATGGTCTGCTGCTGATCAAGAATACAATGCTACATGACAGAACACACAGCCCAAATCATTGTGTTTTGCTGCTTACCTTTAGTAATACTTAAAACAATGGCAAGAAACAAGTGGACATGACCTCCTGCTGTGAACAGCATCCATTTATACATTGTCTTAGGGATGGGTTTGCACATTTGGGGGATAGTTGGAGTGACCAGGAAGACCTAGCTTTGTTCTAGGCAGGCAAGCACAATCCAACAACCCTTCCTTTGCTGTACGTGCTCACTGCCTATGGAAAGGAGCCCTAATGAAGCGTTGCCTTCTGCATGCACTGCTGGTACAGCCATGAGGTTCTAGAACTGCATTACCAGGAAAGACTTGGCTGCTTAGAGCTGCTGATCTAGGCAAGCTCTCTATGGCATCCCCTGGAGGCCTCTGACTGGGTTTGACTATACTTCCCAAGTCAGAGCCTCTGTTTCTAAGCAGTATCCTTGTCAAGCCCACTGATTTCCCACCCAAAGACATCCAAACGTGTGCAAGATAAAGCAACTTAAGTAGCTTTACTTGTCAAGGACTCTGTTTAACACTCACCTCTTGGCGAATCTCAGGGTCTGCTGTCATTGTGGTGCTGTTCGTTAAAACCATACCTACATTGTTCAACACTTTGGCAACATTGTCAATGTCAGTTTTGGTCAGCTGCTCAGGTGCAATTGATGTTGTTTCACGAGTAGATGATATGATATCTCGTGCTGAAGAAGCACTTGTCACCGTTTTCTGAAGAGGAAAATACCAAAGGAAAATGTAAACGTATGTGGTGGAAAAGAATGGATTATGGTGGTCATCAGGAATTAGTGAATAGCCAACTTATCTAGTTCAATGCATTTCATACCTTTGATAGCTGCTCCAGACGTAATGACACATCTACAAATAAAAAAAAAGACATGTGTAACTACTGTGTAAAGATTAAATGGATATTCGGCTACACCTGCAAGAGAGTGACGCTTTTCATTCTCACTGCTGATGTTTCCAGACTGTGGCCATTACTATTGAAGTGAAAAATACGTGCCGTATGCAATTTTTGTGTGATTACCACTGATTAGTTCTGTCAATGGCCTAGTTATGGAAGATATCTGCAAAAGGGAACAGCCCATAACACAGTTCACAAGTACATCACAGATAATGTAAAATAGAGAAATCAGATTCTATATAAGCAGTTCAATTCAACAGCTAAGAAAGTAAGTAGACATACCAATTGCAGATGTGCTAATACTTTGCAGATTTGCAAAGTTAAATAGCTCCTTGTTTTGCGAAATATGATTCTTGATGCTGTCTGCATATGTTTGACTAGCCTTGCCTTCATGTAGTACTTCAATATCAAGATGGGCCACTGTACTTCCAGGTCTGAAATAAAAGCAATCACATCGATCACCAAGAAAAGAAACTGTACGTGACAAAAATGTGCTTGTTAAGTTGCAAGATGTCACCATGGCAACAGGTTGAACCCTCCTCCAACTGATAGTACACCTACAGCTCTGATTCAAGTAGTTTTGTTTGAGCACCTAACATCAGGGCCTCAAGTTTTCATGTACATTTATAGTTTGGGAGCCAAACCTAGGAAGCTCTCTCCTTCTGGAATTACATTACAATGGGAGGTTGACTATTGTTTGGTAACTTGAATCAACAGACAAGAGGTGCAGAGACAACATTCTGTGTGAAAGTGAGAAAAAAGGTGCCCAATGTTGTTGAAAAGAAGAATTTTTGAGAGATCCGGAAAATACATGTGTATCTATGGCAACGCTGCTGGCCGGTGCATGATCAATGATTCACTGAAACCAAACCTACAAACGTCCACAAGAAGATGAGTTGTGGCCTAGCTGCTTTCGCAAAGTTCTCATGTCAGCATTGTCCTCCGAGGAGGGCAAGCTTCCCCCAAAGATCGTCTTTCGCTGGTGACTTGAGGAAGCGGCAGCGAACTAGAAGCAGCTTTCCGACTACAGACTTGAAGAAGTGCCTCTTCTGTCAAGCAAAAAAAAGATGCAGGAAACCGTTGAGCCTTCAAGAAGCTGAGGCGATGTGAAGGTGATTCATCCCCTACAACCCTCAGATCAGAGGTGACGAGCTTGTGGTACTGCACCTTGATCAGCAAGATTTGTGGGCAAAAGACATCTTGTACCACCCCTCCTGTTATAATAATTATACGATGGCAAAGCTCTGCAGAAGATCATTGACCAACAATTGGAAGAGGAAAACACCATGATAAGTGAATGAGATACTAAGTTGAGAGCATGTGCCAAACTTGCTTTTTTTGTGCAGGAGACTGTACATGACCAGCCTGAAACAATCCTGAAGCTGGCTGATCCTTGCGGAAAGTATGTGGAATTTTTGAACAGCGAGGGGATCGCCTGTGACTCTTATCATCCTTACCTTATCAAGACCTGTTCAGTGAGCCATTCTGGTGATTCCGTGACATTCCACTGACCGAAAAAGCGAAGTTTGAATGAGTATGTTTTCAGCAGCAACATACCGCCTGGCCCTCTCATGAAGAAGCACATGGAGGCTTTGGCTGTAGCTGAGTCACCAGCAAGTGTTGAATTCACCACGGAATTGATTAATCATTCTCCTGACTCCATGTGCACCGAGCCTTTGCCAGGTGCTGATTTGTTTAGAGCTGCTCTCTTTCCCAAAAGAAGCATTCTTGACATGGATGATACAGTGCCACTTCCACCAAAGCCTACTGATCTGTATGAGGAAATAGTGCGTGCCCCCCGACCCCCTCTTCAATTATCTAGTGTGGTTGTTGCTGGGAGATGTTGGAACTACTGATGAGCTGGTGTCCTTGAACATGATTCAGCTTGAGTCTACGGTGAACGCTCAACTGGTGCGTTCTTTAGCACAAGACTTGATCCACACTGTTGTTCTGCCTTTACTGATGAAACACATTACAGGCAGCACAAAACTGGTCACCTTGCTGAACTGTTTTGGTCATGGACTCTCGGTGACTCAAGTTCAGGAAGTGGAGGCAGGAACGGCTCAAGATGTCATCACTCAGCAAGAAGATCCTGCCAACGTGTTCATACCAATAGATATCACAAGATCAAGTTTTGTGTCTTTTTGTTGTCCTGCCTTTACTGGTGAAACACATTACGGGCAGCATGAAACCGGTCACCTTGCTGAACCGTTTTGGCCATGGACTCTCGGTGACTCAAGCTCAGGAAGTGGAGGCAGGAATGGCTCAAGACGTCATTGCTCAGCAAGAAGATCCTGCCAACGTGCTCATACCAACAAATATCACAAGATCAAGTTTTGTGTCTTTTTGTTGGGACAACAACGACATAAACAAAGAAACCCTCACTGGATACTGAACTACTCACTGTACTAATGGGATTGTGATTCAACGCCAAGCACTTACGGCTGCCAACCAGCCTAGTGCTGGAGTGGTGGAAAAAAACTTGGACACTATGGAAAACATCAGCAACATCACATCCGGACCATTGTGCTCCCACCAGATGTTGAAGTGGAATACATGCCCAGACAGCGTAAGGGACCCCAGCCTATTCCCCTAGACAGTGGTACTTTGGATTGTTTATCTCTTTCTATCTCTGATTTTAAGTCTTCCATCTTAACTGAAGACTTTGCATGGCTGCTCTGCAGACTGAAAACCACTGATAGCTCATCACTTGAAGCTGACTTCCACCAAACAGTTCCTGGGTGGTCGGCGTTTGATGCCTTGCTTTGCCGAGACGAGGCCATCTGCAGAAGTTTGGTTGTATATCTGCCAGTCATTTCAGTATTAACAACACAGATGTCAACAGTCTGCACTCTTCTGAAGTGGTCTTTGGCTATTGCAGATGAGGTACAGTAAAGGCATGTTGTCATTGTCTTCGATCAGGTGATTCATGCCCTTGTCCAGGAAGTTGTGCGCAAGTGCCATCTCAAGTTCGACCAAGTTGTACTCTCCATGGGAGAATTCCATGTCAGCTACACTATGCTGGCAGTGATAGGCAAGGGGTTTACTGATTGCGGCCTCCAGTCCATGCTGATCGAGTTAGGAGTTGTTGGGCCAAAAGCGGTGAACAGTGTTCAAGTGGCAAGCACTACAACCATGCTCTGTGCTGCCATACGGTTGTCATGTAGGCATTGTTTCGGCTTTTGTAGCAGGCCTTTGAGAAGTGGGCAGATGGAGTGCCTACAAGCTGGCAGAGCTGGACACATTGACGCTATTCTCTGTGCTTAGTAAAGTATGGAGGTTGCAGGCAAGGCAAAGTTTCTCTCAGCTGATTGTCATGGTCCACCTTCTGCTTCAGTTCATCCGCTATAGTTGCACAGGTAATTCAGGATGAAAAATCTGACTGTGAATTCCATGGTTGCATTTCAAACAAGTTATGAAATATTTTTTAAGATTACTTGCAATTGTGAATAAGGAGTAACAGTCTTGATATTGAGATACTTGCATACATATATAGGTACTGACAGATGGGCTGGAGCAGCCCGAAAACTTTGTATCCTGACCCTCCCCCCTAAAAAAGAGCAGAACATGTGCACTTGAATCAGTTGTTTTGGTTTCATTCAAAATACTGAAATCAAACCCAAATATACTCTACTAATTGTATAATTATTCAACTGATCTCTTTTATCCACGCAGGTAATTGGTGCCTTCATTCGCTGACGGTTTGATGTATGCTCCCATGGATGCTGCATACAATTGCACAAACTATATAAGGTATCTGTCTTTGTACTGGTGTGAAATGATGGCCTTGGAGAAGAGCTGACCAGACCTGTAGCACCGGTTCCTCGTAGGTGAATTTTGTGTCCAGTGCAGCCAAAACACCTTCAGCCAAGTACCAATGGACCAAGCCATTGAGCAGACAGTGAACCGGCACATTAAGACTAAGGGTAGCATCAGTTTCAGCACCCAACCTGGAGCAGTGCAGCAGTAAATGGTCAATGCCCATCAACATCCAGACATCACTCAAAATGTGCTGCGGATGGCAGGCCTGGATGGTGATCAGTCAGAGCCGGATGCGACCACAGCCACACTCAAGTAGGGGGTAAGATACTTGTGCAGAAAGACAAGGAAGCGATGCAGGCAGTAGTGGCACTTCTACAGACCTGGAAAAACCCCTTCACCTGTACTGAGGATGAGCCAATTGGTAACATCACATCTGATCTAGTGGCATCACCTGAGGTTGAAAAGGACACGCTGGGAGATCTTCAGTGTGGAGAGGAGCACCTTCAGCACTTCATCAATGACAACATTGTCCACAATGCAGTACCACTCCATGACCGAATTCCTCTACTGAAGGTGAAAACTTTCACAGCGATAACCAAGGAAGTCGGTCAAAACATGAAGGGAGAGGATGTGATTGCGTGAGCTGACCGTAGTTTCTTCTCACAGTTGCTGGCACTGGCTCAGACTTGATCAATGGGTTTGCGACAAGTGTTCAGCTACTCTCTTGGCCCCGTCCCTTGCTCACTGGCCACACCTGAGAGACAGTTAGCAAAGACAGCTAAATCCAAGGTTTTGGATGCATTGGACAAAGACATCAATCCTGCTGACTGAATTCCTCCTGGCGCTGCATGGATCATTGATGAAATGGCTGTCATCCAGAGCATCAACACTGCCCCACCAACCTTTGGTAAATTGGCTGAGCAAATTTTTGCAATTTCCATGTGTCCTTTCCAGAGTGGTACAAGTTGTATAGATTTCATCTGCGATCAGTATTCTGCAGTCAGGATTAAGAATGCAGAATAAAGTTGACATGGAAAGTCAGGAAGCCTCATGTGGAAGATCAGTAGTTCATGATGAGCACAAAAGTACCCTGCACAATTTAAGCAGTTCTTGTCGGTTGGCAGCAACAAGACCTCGTTGGTGGGTTTCTTTTGTGAAAATGATCGCAGAACTGGCAGACATACACCTTGAAGCTTCACAATCGTCAGTTTATCATGACTGCTGCTGAGTCTTGTGCAGTCTTGTACAGTCCTGATGGCTGTGTGCTTGTTCAAGCTCAACTGCCTGGTCTTTCGTGTTTCCATGAAGATGCGTACACTCATCTGTTGCTGCATACAGCTCATGCTGCCAGGAGTGGCAACAATGTTATAGTTATCTGCTCACCGGACATAGATGTTGCCATACTAGCACTGCCTTTTTACTCACAGACTTCTGCACAGTTGTATTTTTGCATCGGCACCAAGAATCATGTTTGCTTCATTGATCTGGGACTGGTGGCCCACAGCACAGCAAGACATTGTGCAAAGCTTTGCCTGGTCTGCATGCCCTAACAGGCTGTGACTTGACACCTGCTTTTGTTGGCCAAGACAAACAACAAGCTCTTGCGATTCTCTTGGATTGCAGCAATGCACCAGCTAGGCAGGCTTTGACCTCTCTCAGCAAATTGTTTGACGTCAATGCAGATCAGTACAGGCAGGTTAAGCAATTTGTCTGCCTCCTTTATGGTTCACAGCAGCAGTCTAGTGTGAATCTGTTGCTCTACGAACTGTTTTCCATGAAGGCAGGCCAGAGCTTCCGACTGCCCCCCGTCAAGATGCCTTGAGAAACAAATTCTTTGTGCAAATTACCAAGCAGTAATGTGGTGTAAAACTTTAGAACCACGCCTAAGTGTTCCCTGACCTCCTGGTCACGGCTGGATGGTGAAAGGTTCGATCTCCACTTCTACCATTGAGTTTGATAGGATGGAACAGCAACCAGCGCCAACAGAGTTGCTGGAAATGGTTCCATGTGGCTGCAAAACCAGTTGCAAATCCGGCAGATGTTCATGCAGGAAAGCAACTCTACTGTGCACCGATGCTTGTAAGTGACTTGAGTGCGAAAACAATCAGAGATGGTAGATGAAGATAATCCAGATGATTCTGCTGTCAACAATGAAAACCTCTAAGTTGAGGCTGGAGATGACAGTAAGGAGAGTGAAGCTGATGAAATTGCAGATTTTGACTCTGAATCTGGATGACTTTCTGGTGGCTTGCAATTGGGCATCCACATATGTGCATGCTTGTGTTTTTGCTTAGCTTTTTCTGTGTGTGCTTGTGTCTGTGCCACAGTATAGTATACATGCATGGGCACACTGAACATGTGTACTTGTTGGTGTGTGGCATGGGTAGGTGGGTCAAGGTATGTGATAATTCCCACGTGCCACTAGGTTTAAATTGACATTTCAACTCAGTAAATACTGCCAGAGGTGAAGACAGTTTGTTTAGATCTTATCAGCACATGCTCTGTTCCCTTTTTTGTCTTCACCAGTCTCTGATTTCTTTTTTGCCAGTCTTTTGTTGGGATTCAGTTTGCTCACATTCTGTTTTGAAGACTGATTCCAGCAACTGACAATTCAAGGCCTGCACAAACCACTAAAGATTCCCCAGATTCCCTTATTTCACTACAGCAGCTGTTTTAAGAAAAGGTACTTACTTGTGGTAGCACGCAGGCTACTCAATTGTTTTACAGCTATTCAGTTAGGCTCGCTCACTCAGGACCTTACAATACCAGGTTGTAATCAAAGGTGCAAGATGCTCACAAGTCTCTCCTTCTTCATTCTTCTATTGCTATTAAGGCTATTGACCAACTCCCACAAAGCCGGCTCTGGGAGAACCCAGTAGGACCCAACGACCAATTGATACTTGGCCAATTGGGTGTACCATCCTGTTGCACCATCAGCCATAAGGCTCGTTTCTCCTTGTCTTCTGTCAGATCATGATGCCCAGCTAAGGGTTGTCTAAAACATTGCAAACTGTTGTTTGGCTAGACATACCCATGATTTGACCAGCATGTTCAAACAATCATAAGACATATTCCTTTACTGCTGTTCAGTGATGTCTAGCCTTTCAGCATCTCTGTCACTTGCCATGAGGCAAAGCTGACTTTCTACAGGAAGGGCAGAGACAAAGTGATGTATCTAGCATGTATGGCAATGCTTTAACATGAAAAGCGGCAGACTATGTTATCCTTGGCCCAAGAAGTTCACCACTTGGTATGATCATCAGGCAGCAGAAGCTTGCACAGCCCAAGCCAACCCTGTTCATGTGTGCCTCTGGCATGGGGTAATTTGTCACCTATGTTTCACATTAAAACCATGAACCTACTAGAGCTACAGATACACTGCCCTGACTAGACCACTGCTAGAGATGACAATATGAAAATTAGTCAGGGCACTGGTGGGTCCAATCAGCCTGGGGCTTAATATTTCCTCTTTAATGGCTATTATCTCAAAACTGTAGTAGCTCAACGCCATCATGATAGCTAACACAATCATGACCAGCATTTCATGTAGTGTGAGCAATAATGTCCGTCCGGCATATGCATACCCAGATATGTTCCATCATACTATGGTGCTGGTGTTCTTCCCCATGAATTCCATATCGGTTAAATTGTGTGTGTATGTGCACTTGCATTTGTGTGGAGGTCTATGATTGCTTATATACCAATATGCACTAACAGTTGAATTTTTGTGTGTGTTTGTATGTGTGTGATTAATATTGTTTACACAAACATCTAACTCACGAGTATGAGATTGGTCGAATTCTTCTGAGGACAAGCATGGGCGTTGAAGAACCAAGTGCTCCTCTCATCTGCAAAATAGTTGAACAATGGCATCTGTTCAGTCTACCATCAATGCAATCTTTACAAATTGTCCCTGTCTCACTAATGAACTCTTCACTTAATTTTGACTCATATTAGCAATGACAATTTGCTGGACATTGAATTATGACGAAATGAGAAAGGAGGCATTACTATTTGAGCTGACACTGGAAATTTCACTGATAAGTCCTATTAGTTCCTATTGTCCTCATCCAGCTACTTACTGCTGTGGTGATATTGTGCGATGTATCGTTGTACAACTGGGATGTGATGTTATTCAGCAGACGATTAAATGCCACTCCAAAACGCAGTCCAACATTATATAGAGAAACAGCTGCAAATAGAATAGTCACAGATAAATAAGGTTATTGCTGTCGTCAGGCCCAGAGGGGCTGAGGAGTGCTCCACAGACGATTAATTTGTGTCCGTGTGTGTGTCTGTCTGGCTGTCTGTCACGCTGCAACCGTTACTAGCCATTGTGCGCTAATCGCGTCTTCTTTTCCTGATCAAAATGTATGGTAGGAAGGTGTACATACTTCAACCAAGCCATACAGTGCAGCTGCAGCTGTTTGTAATGCATGCCATGAACCGAGGTCTACACTATATGTAAACCATATGGTCTGTGATGGCTCCATGTGGACACCACTTGTAATATTATTGTCTAGACACATACAGGCATACAGTATCTTTTGTACATTAATCATGACACTGAGTCAGGCAGCTGGTGCTGGTGGAGGCAGCCAGAGCCAAACTCTGTCTACTCCAAAGGTGCTACAAGCATGCAATGAAGCTTGACTTGCCCAGCAGTCTTCAAACATCAACAATGATATGAGCTCAATTTGCCATTGCTGGACAGATAGACGTGGAGATTGGTCTAGGTTGCTAGACCGATCTCAAGGATGAGATTGTGCAATTTTGATGTCTCTTTCAATAAGCATATGTGGTTAAAGGTTATAGCCAAACTCTATTTATGACTATTCTGTGTATTTATATGGTAAGGTTATAGCCGAACTCTATTTATGACTATTCTGTGTATTTATATGGTAAGGTTATAGCCGAACTCTATTTATGACTATTCTGTGTATTTATATGGTAAGGTTATAGCTGAACTCTATTTATGACTATTCTGTGTATTTATATGGTAAGGTTATAGCTGAACTCTATTTATGACTATTCTGTGTATTTATATGGTAAGGTTATAGCTGAACTCTATTTATGACTATTCTGTGTAT
>JAOWAW010141208.1:0-10786 GCA_028565695.1 Nicola tetela
GTACTTCCCACCCTCCCTTATACTGCCTCCTCCGCAAGCTCTTCACAACCTCATCATGGACAGCAGCTAAATCACGGCTGGCAGCAGTCTCAAGTGGTTGCCGGTGAGCTCCATGTGACTGCCGCACACGCAGCCACTCCACACCATCCTGTACTTCCCCCTCTCTCGTGCTCCATTTCTCCAGTACCTCTCGCAACACTCCCAACACATCTTCGACGACTTCCTTGTAAACCTCCTGATTCTCTTCCCAAAACAACCGAATTCCCAATAGAGCTTGCTGAAGAAACAGGGTACAGTCTTACAAGAGCGGTCATATTGTTGAACAAAACAAGCAGTGAATCTCCTGAGCGAAAGCATTAAAGTTTGACCTGAACTAGCCCTTCACCAACGTCGTTGTCGCAGCTGCCACACTACTACTGTACATCATGTAGTAAAATGTATGTGTAGGCTACATATATAGTACTCATACATACACTGGTACTATACAGCTGTATTGGGAGCAGCTCGCTCGGCCGCCATTTTCTGGCCACGCTTCGTGGTCCCTTGCCATATACACTACTCCTCACCGCGCAATGCTACTCCATAAAACTAGGTTTTCTGTCTCTCTTGCTGCACTCGGCTGACAGAAAAGAGCAATTTTCTAGGGACAAAATTCTCCTGTTTCAACAAGCATAATTTACTGTCACTTTGACAAAAGATGATATGACCAAGCCCCTCCCCCCGTATGGTGCCAGCCTTGTAAATTCTGAGATGTGTAGTGAGCTTTACTATCTGCTGTGAGTAAAAAAAAAAACAGAGTGAGAGAGACCAACAGCTGCAGAGAAGGAAACAGACAGATGAGAAATGAATGGAGTGTGTGAGAGAAAGGGAGAGAGAGAGACAGAGGGGGGGGGGGGGAGATGAGCGAATTAGGAAGATCGGAGGACAAGGTAAATTGAGAGAGGGAGGGAAAGAAAGGGAGGCTGAGACAAAAAAAAAGTTAGACTGAGAGACAAAAGGGATAACGAAAAAGACCACATTCAAAGAGGCTGCCACATATAGTCTATAAGTTATAGCAATCCAGTCACACAAACTCTGACGAGTTGCCGCTTGTGTACAGACACGCAAACTGAAAATATTCTTTCTGTGGCAGATTGCGCATTGTGCTTATTTCATTGCTACGGAGATTGGTGATTTGTAAAGTGTGCTGATCACAGTCCAGGCGAAGCTGAAATGTGTCATTCCCACACCATGATGAGACTGCACCATCATGACGAACATTATTACGATTGTAGACATCTCCACCAGTGTACCAGCAGTAGGCAACTTGAGAGTAATCATCCCGGCCAGAGAGTTGGCTTCGGTGAGGAGCTACCCCAAGGCAGTGGTACCTGGGAGAAGATCCAATCTTCACTTTCCAGATGTGCTCACCAGAACTCATAGCAGTACTGCCAAGAATGGAATAATATCCAGAGGAACAACCTTCTCTAAATGATGCTCTCCGCTTGTTTTCACTGAGGTTAATGCAGCCATAATTCTTGGCAGAAGCTGGATCCCACTGGAAATCACCAAACACAACAGATAATTGACTGGCCATTTTTTCTCCGTTGATTGACACCTCCAGTCGGTACGCTCCACAAACATTTGCCATACATGAGACAATATATGATCCGTTGTTGTTGTCCTCAACATCAATAGCTGGAGACTTCTGTGAAGACTTTGTACACTTGACTAGAACAATGTCCCCGCCAACTGTCATCACTTCCCCATTTCGGTCCTTGGCTTGCAGCATGAAGGTCGCATGGGTTCCCTTGAAAGCTCCAATTTTTGTCTCCCCTTTGATAATGCTGTGCTCAGCTGAGGCATCGCATGACACTGCCTTCCCAATGCTCTCCTTCGCTTTAATGGACCGAGTGGCATCATCAGCAGGTTCAAAGAGAAATCGAGAATGGTGCTGTGGTTGTTCCTTAAACTCAGATGAGATCAAGCTTGCCATCCGTCTTTCTAAAGCATGCAAAAGCGAGAAAAACGCTTCTCCCCAATCTCTTTCAAGCATGATTTTTCGGCTAAAGCGAATGGCGTTTTGAACTGCGTGCAAATGGTCCTTCAGTTCATCTCGCTGATCGCTAAGGACTTTCAAGCGAGCTTTCTTCACGTCTTCGACCTCTTGCAGCATCTGCACAACATGCAGCTCAACCGTTTCCACGGTTCGTTCGCCCGCTTGTCGGATGTCACCACAAATCTCCTCTGCTTGCCGTTCTAGCACAGTACATACGCTGTCCACACGACGTAAGGAGCGCTCCAGGCGTTCGATGATATCGCGCTGCAAGACATCCACTTGTTGCTCCACCTTGGCCATTCGTTTCTCCACAATGTCCTTCAAGTAGTGAATTGGCCTGTGGCCATGATGATCACCAAGAGCGGTGCAATCGCCACAGACAGAGATATCACAGGACCCGCAGTACATCCGAAGTGGTTGACTGTGCAGCGAACACAGCGGTACTTCTTTCTTAGCTTTCTCCGTGGACGACGTGATGAGGCGAGTTAAATTGAGTGATTCCCCCTTTGGTTCCCGCCCAGAGTGTTGTAAAGTACCTAGGGTGTGCTTTTCACCTGCAAACGCCAGGACGTGCGGTCCAGTATGGTGACTACACAAAGCTAATTCACACTTCTCACACCAAATACTCGCTTCATTCGACGACTCTTCGCCTTCGTCATGTTTACCTCGTTCACACGCAGCGCAGCAAACAACCACCGAAGCTGTGGCTTCGTCGTCTTTACTCAACCCGACGGTGAAGTCTTTGGGAAGTTCACTCGCTCCTTTCTTCGGCACAGAGCAGCTGGTACGACACAGAGGACAGAGAATGTTTCCATCATCAGCAGTCACTAACAACTCATCGATGCACGCCCTGCACAAAGTGTGTAAGCAAGGTAGAAGACGAGGGTCTCGGTAATGCTCAAGGCAAACAGCACACACGCCCGCGTCTTCGACAGGGAGTTCGATCCCTTCTGTTGCCATTCTGTCACATACAGGATGATCCGATGCTAGCCAGTGACCTCAGCTATCCCCAGCTGAACAAACAGAAGAGCAGCAGATCTTGCTAGCAGCGGCTCCGCAAACGACCAACACCGGATGTGTATGGCCAACCGGGGCCGGGAGACGGACTTGATCACTAAGCTGACTTCCCCAGCTCTATTGAGATGTAGCCGATGTTTAAGGAGGCTCAGTGGGCCCGTTCGACAAAACGTGAATCCGTTCAATGAATCCATTCGCGACCGCTCGATTTTCGTTGAATTCGTTCCGGAATCGATTCAACGAGCGTGAATCGATTCACCAGAAGGGTGTTGAATAGATTCACGCTCGTTGAATCAATTCCGGAACGAATTCAACGAAAATCGAACGGTCGAGAATGGACTCATTCAACGGATTCAACAGATTCACGTTTTATCGAACGGGCCCAGTAGTTTCACTTTTTGACATGGAACTTGAATTTTGTCTCCCGTTTTTTCTTCAAACAATTGAATGAAACCCAAAACAATGTTAAAAAAGCCAGGTCACCATATTCGTTGTCGCTATTTTTGGACGCCTAATTTTGTATGCATGGCTATTTGAAAAACGTGTTTTTTGCAAATATCTTTTCCAGATTTCCGGTGACACTATCTTTTTCCATCAAATTTCTATTCACATTGAGTAAACAAACAGAGTAAACCGCCTTTAAGCAATTTTCCATGTCAAAAGTGACAGGGTTTAATCTATAGCACCCTTCTTAGATGCATTGACGATTTTGAAGTCATCCACACCAACCTCGTGGAGTTACAACATTTTGCTTGCACTTTAAACCTACAAATGTTCTCTCCTTTTCACCTCAAAATGTTCCCAATACAGGGGACCGACAACACTGTGTTGCTCAGTGTAACTACCAGACAGAATTTTCTTTCTGTTCTGTCTGGACTCGGGCTTGATGCAAATGAACTCAGTGGCCCGATGCATACAAATTGAAACCACACAAATGGAAGCAAAAGGAAATAGAAAAGAAAAACTGGGAAAAGCTCTTGACTCAGAGAGTTGGAGGAGGAGGAGGGGAGAAGGAGAAGAAGATGAGGAAGAAGAAGAGGAAGAGGAAGAAGAAGAAGAAGAAGAAGAAGAAGAAGAAGAAGAAGAAGAAGAAGAAGAAGAAGAAGAAGAAGAAACATGTACTAGTATGGTATATTGAAGTGCAAGTTGGCACAGTTGGCCTGGCGTAGGTTTTATCTTGCCAGTATCCTGTTCAACCATATTATCAACCTATCCATGATAACGAAAGCAACGTCAGCATCTGTAATGAATAAGAGATATATAAACTTACTGTGACAACAGTGTGGAACTAATCATGTTGAAGGAAGAGAGTGCTCAGCGTGCTCTCATTCGCTTCATGTCACGGCATTGCCTGGGAAGAGTGCACTGTAGGTGACAGGCTGTCTTCTGTGATTAGCAGAGGGGCTGTGCTACTGGTGTGGGCACATTGACAGTTGTTCTCACTTCCCTCTAGCCCTGACCTTCTGACACCATGTCATAACATCATGAGACATGGAGGACCAATTCGAAACCTTTCATTGGCAACACAAGCACTTCACAGACGTCACGAGTCCCAACTCATAAATCTGCATGGCCATGGTCTTGATACCCAGGCTGTTAAAGCACCATAAAGACACACTGAAAAGCCATTCCATGGGAACAAATCTTGGTCAGAACGTTCTTTTGGTAGTTTTGAGCGTGCAGTTCTGTTTTTCATTTTTCACAATCACTGTCCAACTTACACATTTCCAAGTATGCTGGTAGACTTGGTCACTACATGCCTATTAAGCATAAGGCCCATGTGGTAAGGTTTAATTTAGCGCCATGTGCATATAGACTTGATATGCATGGCTCACTTGGAAGATAAACATGGCTGAGCCTCAAGCTCTCCATTGATGGTTAGAGCATACTGTTTCGGGCTTTCCCAGTAAAGGTAGGCAACAACTTAGTTCCACTGCATGTGTCAATAAACATATGGTAATTGTTTTATCAGCTGCTCTGCCAGAGTTAGATTGAGACAGGGGGTTAGTGGAAAAGAAAAAGAGAGGATGACAGAGATAAAGTGGCACAGAGATGGAATGAAGTGAGGAAGAATGGCAGAGAACATCTTGGAGACAGTGCAGTGCATGTGTGTGCCTGAAGTAATACAGTTACGAAACAAACTCTACAGAATTATTGTTTCCGTAAAGGGTCTGAGCAAAGTTAAAATATTCCTTCTGTGGCAGATTGTGCATCATGCTTGTTTCATTGCTACAGAGATTGGTGATCTGTAAAGTGTGCTGATCACAGTTCAGGCGAAGCTGAAATGTGTCATTTCCGCACCATGATGGGACCCTGCCACCATAATAACATTGTCACAATAGTATACATTTCCGCTACTGCTCCAGCCAGAGGCGACAGAACAGTAATCATTCTGGCCAGAGAGTTGGCTTCGATGAGGAGCTACACCAAGACAGTGGTAATCAGGAGAAGATCCAATTCTCACTTTCCAAGTGTGCCACCAGAACTCATGGCAGTACTGCCGAGAACAGAATAATTACCAGAAGAATATGCATTGAGCGATGCTCTCCCCTTGGTTTCATTGAAGCCAATGCAACCATAGTTTTGCATTGACGTTGGATCCCACTGGAAATCATCAAACACAACAGACAATTCACTGATCATTTTTTCTCCACTGACGAACACCCCCAGTCAGCACACCCCACAAACATCTGCCATACAAGAGATTGCATATGATCCGTTGTTGTTGTCTGCAACTCCGATCATGGCTGCAGACGTTTGTGAAGACTTCACACATTCGGCCACAACAACGTCTCCGCCAACAGTCATTGCTTCGCCATTGCAGTCCTTGGCCTGAAGCTTGAAAGCCACCTGGGTTCCTTTAAGAGTCCCGATTTTTGTCTCCCCTTCAATCATGCTGTGCTCAGCCAAGGCATTGTATGACACTGCCTTCCCAATGCTCTCCTTTGTATTAATGGAATGAGTAGCATCATCAGCAGGCTCAAAGAGAAATCAAGAATGGTGCTGTGGTTGTTCCTTGAACTTAGCTGAGATCAAGCTTGCTATCCATCTTTCTTAAGCATGCAAAAGCAAGAAAAACGTCTCTCCCCAATCTCTTTTGCACATGATTTTTCGGCTAAAGCAAATGGCATTTTGAACTGTGTGCAAGTGGCTCTTCAGTTCATGTCACTGATCACCAAGGACTTTCAAGCGAGCTTTCTTCGCGTCTTCGACCTCTTGTAGCGTCTGCACACATGTAGCTCAACTGTTTCCACAGCTCATTCACCCGCTTGTTGGATGTCACTGCAAATCTCCTCTGCTTACAAGACTAGAGAATTAAGGTAATTTGATGTAAAATTAAAATGGCCTCTAGAATGTGAATTGTTGGATATTGCCAAAACTTGCAAGAGCAAAAATCGTCACTGTTGTTGACGCAAGAAGCAGCTTTTGGCAAGTAAATTTGGATAAAGAGTCAAATGATCTGACAACAATGGCCACACCGTTTGGGTGATACAAATGGTTGAGGCTGCCCTTTGGTGTATCCCCCGCACTGGAGATATTTCAGCAAAAGCTGAATGAGGCACTGAATGGACTTGATGGAGTCATGTTGATTGCTGATGACTCTCTCATAATCGGAGAGGAAGACACTCTCAAAGAGGTCTTACATAACCATGATGAACAGTTTGCCTGAATGTTGAAAAGGTGCCAAGAAAGAAATCTGAAGCTTGACCCAGAAAAACTCTGTTACAGGAAGACAAAAGTGCCTTTTGTCGGCTATGTGTTGTCAAGCGAAGGGCTAAGAATGCAGCCAACTAAAGGAGCCGCAATTACAAACATGGAAATGCCAGACAATGTAGCAGCCGTTTGCCGATTTATGGGCATGGCAAATTATGTATCGTGATTTATTTTGAACTTAGCAGAAATTGCATCTCCTCTATGGCAGTTGACTTGCAAAGGAACTGAATGGAGGTGGGAAGCAGAACACCAGGAAGCTTTTGAAAGGATCAAAGTGTCGTTGGTGGAACCTCTAGTTCTGCAATGTGGCGCCTCAAGTTTAGGCCTAGGCGCCGTGCTGATGCAAGGACGCCAGCCAGTGGCATTAACGGACACTGAAAAGCACTAAACTCAGATTGAAAAAGAGTTGCTGAGTGTAGTATTCAGTTTGGAGAAGTTTCATGCTTATACGTATGGGCGCCATGTCAAGGTTCACAACGACCATAAGCTGTTGTTGACTATTGTGAAAAAGCCATTGTATGAGGCTCTGAGAAGACTGCAGAGCATGTTACTTCGATTACAACAATACAACTTTCAGATCAGCTATGTGTCAGGCAGCAATGTTCCCGTGGCATGCAGATGCACTATCCAGGGCAACACAGAGTGTGGTTCACATCGACAAATGCAGTTTGAACGGGAATTGGAAACAGTATGTATGACCGAGGACCTAAGTATCAGAGACACGACCTTGGAAGAGATTAAGAGGGCAACAACTACAGGCACTGTACTCTGCAGCCTCCTTGAAACAGTGAAGTCAGGTTGGCCACAAAGGAAGGAACAGGTGTTGCAGGAATATCATCCATACTTTCAGTTTCAAGAAGAAATTGTTGTTGAAGACAGTATACTCTACAAAGGTAACCATTCCATTGTGCCAAAACAGCTAAGAGCAAAAGTGCTTCAGTGAATTCACACTACACACATGGGTGTTGAGAGTTGTTTCAGAAGGGCAAGGGAGACAGTGTTTTGGCGTGATATTACAGCACAAATAATGGGTATGGTTAAGAAATGTAAAACATGTTGTTCACAAGCCAGGTCATGGACCAGAGAATTGCCCAAGCCACACAGAGTGTCAAATTACCTGTGGGAGGTGATTGGAATTGATTTGTTCATGTTGGATGGGATCAAATTTCTGATTGCTGTCAACTACCTCATGGGGTATTGGGAAGTTGATCAGCTGTCAGACTCAACTGCGCAAACTATTATTTTGGTTCTGAAAGGTCATTTTGCCTGCTACGGTGCACCAAGAAAAATAATTTCTGACAATGGACCCCCTTTTGCAGGAATTGTTTCAAGAGTTTGCTAAAGCTTATGGCTGCGTTCATGCAACGTCCAGCCCTGGGTATCCTGCCTCTAATGGCCAAGTGGAAAGTGCTGTAAAAGTAGCAAAGAACTTACTTAGAAAATCTTGACTGGCACATCAGGAGCCAGCGTTAGCACTGCTGGAATACCAGAACACGCCTCAGAAGTGTGGAACAAGCCTAGCACAGCACTCCTTTGAACAGAGCACAAGATCACTATTTCCGCAACGCACAGATGATCGCACAACAGAGACACACGAGCGAACACGTGAATGGCGAAAGCACCAGAAGGATAGACAGGTGCATTATTACAACCGATCAGCTAGGGATCTTCCAGCATTTCATGAAAGTTAGAGACACAGTGAGAGTGCAACCATTTCACAGAAGGTCCTGGGAGAAGGCGACAGTGACAAAGCAAACAGATCCACGATATGAAACTGAACATGCAGATGGGTCAACAATCTGGCGCAATTGGCGACACCTCCGTGTGTCAAGGGAGTCAGAAAACATGTAAGAGCACAACAGTGGGCTTCATTTAGAATGAGAGGCAATGACAAATCAGCAAGCGAATCAACAACAAGAGAATGAAAGTAAAGCAAGAGGAGAGCCCAAAAGAGATGCCTTAACCCAGCCAGAGAAGGTAGCTGCATTAGCAAGAGAAAAGCCCAAGGTAGTGATCCAGCCAGAGTTCAGGATAGCCAGTCAGCCAGAGAATGAATTACTAGCAATGCCAACAACTCACAGCAGTCAGATCATGTCTCATCCTAAGTGGCTTAAACAACATGAAACAAGTTGAAAGAAAAGGAGATGTTACAGGTGTTTGCATTGCTACAGGTGTATGTGTTACACTTGGATCTCAGTAACAGCCACTAACAATTACACTGGCCGCGCCTGTTTATATTACACTTGTATTGTACATTTCCCCTACGATTGTCAGTGTCTTTATAAACCATGCTTTTTGGCGAAGTTGCTCGTCTTTCTGAACTCCAAATAAAACCTATCTTAACAAGGATTAGCTACACCTGCATGGACTCTATCTCTTGAACAACGCACATAGATAGCTCAACTATGGTGACAAATGACCAGTTTTGACTGTTTAGCTGGGTACATGAGGAGGAATATTGGAAGCAGAAGGACATGCTAGGAGGAAGGATAATCCACAACTCATGTTCAAGTGCTATCGCCAACACACACATACTCAAGTCTTCCTGAGCCCACCCATTGATTGTTAGACATAGATACTCTGCAGCTAGTATGGTATTGCATTTAGAGTTTGGGTATACAATGGTACATAAATGAGTAAGGCTTGTTCTGTTTGTTCAGTTTCTTTCAAATCCCTCAGTCTAACAGTAGCAGTGTTTGCTGCTAGAGTCCAGCTTTACTGTATGTGTTTTATCAGGTTATGGACTCTGCCTTTCACCGTGAGATCAAGCCCAGACAGTTGTTGATCATTGATGTGCAGACAAGCTACTAGTACACCAGTGTGCGATCTCAACAGCTTATTAATATTCCTGACATCAAGACGTGTTGAACCGGTGCCTGATCACCGTGATCCACCTGTTCGATCTCATTGTAATATCTTAACATATGACCACAACAACTTAGACGTGGAGCTATTCACCTCACTAGTGATCACTGAGGCTCACCCAGCCCAAATAAGAAAATATTACTAAGGTCAATGTAATTGGGTTTTTGCCTGTATGAAAGTCAAATTATTACTATTATTATTTTTTGGATTCTGTCCTTTTTCTCTTCTTTTTGAGAAGAATGTCAGGGGAAACTGTTTAATCCAGCGATGTAGCCTCAAACCAACAAGCCCAATTTACAGGATTTTGAGAGAAAAAACCAAGGCATTTGAGGTACCAAGAGGCACTTTGGTATCATTCAGGCAGAGGGGCTGCACACATAGTTGAAAGGCAAGGACTACTCACGGAAGCTGTAGGCAGAGGGACGTATAAACATGGATTGAAGTTAAAAGATAAAATTGCTCATGAATACAAGACTCTCTGTGAAGCTGAAATCCTCCTTGCTCATCTTGTGGAGGTCTGCAAAGACAGCATAGTTCTCTATTTTGTTGAGCAAAGGGAATTAAAATATTGCATTACACAATGTCCAGGGGAGACATGCTCAGCGGATGAGCTTCACTCTGAATTCGAAGATAGTCCAGTGACGAAAGTTGATGGACATGTCCCATATACATCTGCTGGTGACTTGCAAAGATCATTCACAAGAACAGTTTAACACACATATGTTCCTGTTGTTGTCCATGATTAGCCAGAAATCACTAGTTTGATCAAACCAAATGTGATTTAAGTGAAGAATCTTTGGCATTTCCATACTGCAGCATCTTTTATCTCTGGATATAGCTGGTGATAACACAGTGAGAGATAATCACCGCACACGCTGGTTACACTGGTCTACATATAGCTCAGACATGTACCTGTAATGGTATTGAAAAGATCCCTTCATTTGGTTCTTCTGCAATGCAAGGTAACATGAAGCCAATCATCAAGATGTTGGGTGTCACACAGGTGCACCTGGCTTACAATGACTTCAACATGACTCACTCATTCCACTGAAACTGCATGACATTGTGATATCTTATCATTGCACACACACACACACACACACACACACACACACACACACACACACACACACACACACACACACACACACA
>JAOWAW010141230.1:0-10782 GCA_028565695.1 Nicola tetela
GTTTAATCTTGATTGAAAGTAGAATACTGATGTAAGCATACAAGCACATGTCTCTACACCTGCATGTACACATACACATGCCAGCTAGAGCCTACATTCACATAAAAACACAGAGCAAATTAGCAAAGAATATTAAATCGATCATGAAAGCTTGCACAAATATGTGAGATAAAGCTGAAACAGTGATGGTCACTGTCAGATACGTAAATGTACAGATGCAGGCAGTGATCTTCCTGGGCATGAAAATCAAATGCAAAACACATGATGCAGGAAATCCGGTGAACTGATAAAATCAATCAGTTTTACACAAGCGCTGTGAACTAATATTTCCCTAAAATTGTCTCACACTGCAAATTTGGAACCCAGCTATCCTCTGTTCGTTTTTTAGCGCACTACGGAGCAATTGGCATGGGAAAGGGCGAAATGCTGGATAGCTAATTCATTTGTCTGCTAGAACAAATAGAAAAAAAAATCTAGCTGAAACATTAACAAAAAGGCCATATCCAGTATACATAGTTGTGCACATTAAACATGCATACACATTTACACCAACATTGACATACTACACTTATGCACGCACATGCACACACATACAAATGTGTACACATGTACTGTTTCCACAGCAAGCAAAAATTCATTGACTGACCTTATTCTGAAAGTGTTTTCAGAAGGCAATGTTTCAATGACGTCTACTTCCTTCAACACAAACTGATGGCTTGTCTGCAAGATCAGACTGACCTACAGCATTAAACATGCAAAGAAAGTCTTAGTTCATGCAACCAGTGAATTACACATTTACCACATGTCTTCAATTAAAAGCCAGAGCTGCTATTTTTGAAGGTACTGTGGTCAGTAGAGGAGTGCATTTTTATTTGACGGTGGCCCCATTTTTAAAAGAATTCTTCCAAGTACAAATATGGCGGAAAAACTACCTAGGCCTTTTGCAGGTGACATGCTGCATGCGTATGATGTAATCAGTCAGCTCCACATAGCCTCATGACTCTGATGCACTACCAAGCCTAGAACTAAACTTGTTTGCATACAGCTGTTGCATACCTGTAACAAATGACACAGCATTTTGTACCTTTACAATTCACCATTCTACTAGGTGTTTGCACTGCACTCTTTTCAGTGATTGTTTCTGTATGTGCATTATTCACATCTACTGCTACTGGTGTGCATTGCGTGTGTTTTGACTAGGCAACCAAGGCCTTTATCCGAGGGTACACGTGGCCTTTATTTTGAACGGTCTTCTACGCTTTTGCTAATCACTAAGGTCAGCCTTTTATCAAAGAAATACAGTTTATCAGCTAGTGGTGCTACCAATCTGCTCAAGAAGCCTAATATTTCAAGTGGTTAATAATTAACATGCACATCCTCAGCTGGTGTGTGCACTTTTGCAATCGATATCTAGATGGGATATTAGTGGATCATTTTACCTTTCAAAAGCAAGTGAGCCTGCTTGTCTGCAAGTGATTTCTTCCCACATGCAATCAAAGCATCGTACAGCCTCTGCCCTTGGTCTTGTTCACTTGGCACCATTTTCAGCCATCAGCACAAGTCATAGGCGTGGCTGCTCCAGTACACATTATCTGGGCTGCGTACAGTGGCCTGTGCAGTATCACTGATGTCCAGCTCCACAGCAAGTTTGATGCAGTCAAGACGTCTGCCTAGACAACCAGCAATGCAGTATGCTGCCCTCTTCACAGGACGGTGTGTTTGCCTGAAAACAGAATTTGAGGAATGAAAAATTGCACACATGCACTTTTGCCATCACATGATGCATCTTCAGCTTCAGATTTATTTATTATGACAGTCAATGAATCAACAAGCATGTGCACTGGCACAGTTAGCTTAATTTGCATGTACATGAAAGCAAATGGCAGAATTTGATTGTTTTGTTGACACGACATACTCACAACTTAATGGGTGAGTATTAATGAAACATCTCTACACTGAGAAGTAATATATATCTTCCAACACATCTCACCACTGATTAAAAGTAACATCAAGATCCTCATCAGCTGCTGCTAAAATGAAAGCTCAAACAATTAGAAGATAAACAGTCAATTCTCTAAATAGCCAATCGTTGCAAGTAAGGGCCAAAAATATAAAGATGTATATACACATGTATATATGTACATATATATTTATTTATATTTATTTTTATATATAATGTATATGTATATGTATATCACAACATGTAAGAGCTTGATATATGTGTGTATATGTATGTTTATATGTATGTATGTATGTATGTATGTATACATACATACATGCATACATATATACATTTATAAACATATACATAAATCGCAGACAAGAAAATCCAATTTCTCACAGACATCATGCAGACAAAACCATCTGAGTGAAACTTAAAGCTTTTTGCCCAGTTGGCATCTTCAGGAGTGATACACTGGGCAGACTAAGACTTAGATAACCAAACAAGGAACAACCAATTATATAGCCACCGAAGACACTCACAGAACTAAAACAACAGCTGAATTAACACCAACACTAGTACCGAACACGAGCTTGAAACAGCGCTAATGAAGCTCATGTTTGGTACTAGTGTTGGTGTTAATTCAGCTGTTGTTTTAGTTCTATGAGTGTCTTTGGCAACTATATAATTGATTGTTCCTTGTTTGGTTATCTAGTTTGCCCAATGTATCACTCCTGAAGATGCCAACTGGGGCAAAAAGCTTCGAGTTTCACTCAGATGGTTTTGCCTGCATGATGTCTGTGAGAAAGTGGAGTTTCTTGTCTGCAATCCATTTCATCATAATTCTTCAACTACACCAGCACGGCACAAATAATTACTGACGACATTTTGACCAGGCTTGCCCTATTCTTCTTCAGGTCCTATGATGCAATAGTGGATCCACAGCAGACTTGTATCCACAACATAGGAAGCTAGAAAAGACAGAGGTGTTAATAATTGGCGTGATCTAACTAAGAAAAGGAGTGAAATTTAGAAGTGCAGGCATGAAAAAATGTGGTGTAGGCATGCAGGTGTGAAAAACAAAACTATGAGATCTTTGTTAGTAGTCTACATCATGTTAAACCAAACCGGATTTATATCCATGCCTTTATCCTTATTCATTTTCTCGCTTACTTCTTGAATCCAAAGCACCTCCTTCACTCGACGGCTTTTTACTCTCCTCTCTCAATCCACAATCTCCATGTTATCCCAGTCGATCTGGTGGCCTTCGATGGCTGAGTGCTCCACAATCGCTGACAAATTGATACATCCAAGTGGGATATGTGCCTTGTGCTCCAATATCTGAATGTGTACCGTGCGACCCGTTTCACTGATGTACACTTGTCAACAGCCGGCACATTTTTCCTTGTAAACTGCAGAACAATTGTCCAGTGTATCAATGGAGTCCATAAGCTAGTGTTGGAGGGACCACTTCCACTGGCAAGGACATCCCACAACACGAATCTTAAGTGTATAGCCTGGGTGATTTTGTCCACAAAGAGCATAATAACTGTGGACAATGTTGTTACTTCAAAAGATGTACTTCCCACAACTCCACAATCAACGCTGTGTATTCTGTGAAATGCAAAACATGCTACAAGGAGTATGTAGAGGAAACGATGCGTGCAGTTAGTGTCCATCGCAAGGAACACAATGATGAGACTTGCCTTGTGCATTGCTTGAAGTCAGCCATTGCTGAGTATGTTCACAATCAGTTGACGTCACATGGGATGGATTGGTCCACCTTGTGGGTGATAGATCATGTACGTAAGAAGGAAGAACACAAGATTAGGGAAGCATTTCGCATTTACAAGTGAAAGCCTCAACTCAACATGAGAACGGTGTTGAATATAGCACAATTTGGAATGCTGCTCTTTAGGTCAGTGTTGGCTCCTATATAGCTGTCTTGTGGGATTATCTTGCAGTTGCATGTTTTAGTTCTTAAGTAGTCTTCGAGCCATCTGGGATGCTCCCAGAGGGGGACTCAGGCCAGTGAGCTGCTTGGGCCCTCAGTAAGAGCATTCCAGGGGCCACTACTCTCCTAGAAGGATTAATGCACCATACATACAGCACATACAGATACATACATCAGGGACCACATCGCTTAGTAACACATTGTGACATATTGTACAGTTTTGACACCTCTAATACTATGCATTCACACCCTCAGCATGATAATATAAGTATCTCTAGCTTTCTGTACTCCCTTGTCTTTCTTATGACTGATGAAGCCAGAGGCATTTCTGACGAAATGTCTCATGAAAGAAAGTTTCTTCTGACTGGTGTGCTTGGAAATCCTCTTCATGGTGTGTCTGTGTTTGGGCTGCAGGGTCTGCCAGGAAAAAAGGTGAGGGCAGTGCAGCATGCACTTTTGCATTTGCACTGATATTGCCAGCAGCCTTGGTATTAAATTAAAAAGTTTTTTCTGCCCTATTCAGGCGGTTTGTTGTGGATATGGTCTCAAGGCCATTAGTTTGTCTTGTTGCCTCATTAAGCGCGGTGGATGTGCCAGCACCACTAGACAGTACAGATTCAATAATTTACACTGTCTACATCACATACATGTTGAGGTGGTCGCTAATTAAAACCAAGAAACATCCTCCGCAGGGCACCAAGTGGCAGTCACAGGTCTTATTTGACCGTGGGTCAATACAATACTGTCTGCACACCAAAATCAGGCGAGATATCACAGAGGATTGCTAAAACACGGGATCACATTTTCAAGTACAGTGTTTGCTGCTCGCATATTAGTGCTTTAGCGTACGCGGTGAGCAATGTGATTTAGTTTGAAACTTGAAGCAGCAGGTTTAAAGTGTATAAAATTAATGGGTCTGCTTCAAGGGGTCATGCCTCACCAACCACCCCCTTCCTACCCACGCCTTCCTTGTCAAATCCACTTAACCACTCCTCTTCCTATCCAACTCTCTCCCTAGTCCCCACACCACCCATTCCCACCACTCTTAAAACCATCCCTTCAACCACCTTAACTCCTTTGTGGCCAACTACCCCACACCCCTCTCACATCTGACCTGGTTTAAGTACTGTCCCACATACATTACAGGGACATCTAGATCTGTAGGCCCACTTTCATAAAGTAAATTGCCATAGCCTTGCTTTTTCATTTTATTCAGTATGGACAAAGGTGGACAGTCACACTGTGCAATACATCAGCAGTCAAAATATAGCGCTTGCTAGCACAAGGGTTGGATGTGCCAACCGCCACTGCTATTGATCAAGGGTAGCCATAACTATTTATAACAGGGTAAGATGTCAAAGCAGCAGTTATTGATCAATGTGTATCTTCATAAGGGGCTTCATGCATCACAAGTGTAGTAGAGCCCCAGGCACATTGTAGCGCAACACCTGTGTATAGACTCTACAGCACATTGTGCACACTACTATGGGTAGAGAAAGCATGTGCCTGGCGGATGCATTGCACAATAGTCCTGTCCAGTCATATGAACTGCAGGGATTTCAATAGCCCTCCCAATACACACAGAATTAGAGATATCCTCACTGGATAGTCATAACATGAAGAGGAATTCCCAGCACACCAGTCACAGGAACCTTTTTTGTATGCAATGTACTTAGCCATTGGGTGTCTTTTATTATTCATACAAAAAATATGTTGACTTGTGCGCTTGGATTGCTTTTCATTATATGTGACATAGTTTCACATCTATGCACACTTACAAACACAAGTCCTATAGTAGAATAAGCAAGTAAATGTTCGCTGAACCACGACAGAAAGAAAAGTCACAAAGAAAACATACTTGATCTGTGGCATTTACGCTCCCTTCCCCAAAAGAAGTTTACATGCGCTGGCTTATGATGCCTCTACTGCATAGGGCAGAGGAGTTTAGCCAGCCTGAACAGAAATATATTTTAAATGTCATTATTAGCATTAGCCGAAACTTATGTTGAAATCAAGCCTTGGTGGCTGTTGCTGACAGTACACATGCAAGCTTTTTTGTTTGATTCTTAGTTTCCCACTATTTTAGCGCCTGCATTTCTTTTACACCTGTGTCTTCCTTGCGTGCTTCTCGCTTCTATAGCATATTTCCCCTGTTCTTTCTTCCTCTGAGTCTTCTTCTTTTTTCCTCTCTTCAGTCACATTTCTGAAACTTCAAAGTCTCCTTGCTTGTTTCTCTGAGCCTGGATATTGTTTTAAGTTCCATGACAGTGGCCACTTGGGGCTACACAGATGCATCTGAATACCTATCCACAACACGGCAGGTCCAGGAAACATAAGACATATCTATATAAAGGAACACTCAGGAATGATTATTGTGGGAATGCTAAGTGGGAGAGATGCACGTTACAATCTCTCTTCACCACAGGAAATACACCACACACAAAGAGCAAGTGAACAACTGGAAGCCAAATCTATACCAGTATATACCGTTTCAAGTACAATAATGTACAAGTGGCTTATGAACCATTACATCCATGCAAACACGTGTATCATGCTATCAAGTAGCCATGTTGCTCAGATATACACATTTCTGTACCAGTGTAGATTTCTCTTGGCAAGGTGCTAATCTCGTCTCTGACCCTGACATTGTGAAACATGGAGCCCTGTGAGGATTCCCTACGCAATACAATTACCATTAAATCTATATGCATATGAATAAATAAGCAAATAAATAAATAACTGTGCATAAGCTTTGTTTCGATTGAAATACTTGTTAAGAATTTGCAACTAAGCTCAAACAAGTCTGGCAGTTGCCTGCTCATTCAATGTGTAACAAAATGCTTGATGTCTAACCTTATCTCTGACATCAGGTGTTGATCCATTCTTCAACAGAATTTGACATCTCTCAAGATTGCCATGTTTAGCCGCATCATGTAACACTGTTGAGCCATTCTAAACAGAATAGTCAGAAGCAGATTGTTCCCATTGACAAAATTGCTTTGGTAAAGTTTTATTAGGTATAGCGGTGTTGGGTAGTGACCACTTAACCCTAATCACAACAGACAGAACACAGGACCATGCATAACAGTATCACTGACAAAACACATTTGGAAATAAAATGGGTGTGTAAAAATTGAAGAGCGCAATTAATACTGGAGCAGTAGAGCACTGACCATATTGTGCATAGTAGCAGCAGACAGCAGACAGCAACAAAAGCATGCTTAGGAAAGTCAAAAATTATTTCAAGTTACAGACATAAATTCCAATTTAGAACAAAAACTCACTTTGTCCAAGGTGACCTTATCACCACCCGTCTCCACTATTAAATGGCACAAGTGCAACTGCTGCATAATGCAGGGGAGTTCCCTGCCTGTATGTCAATAAACAAAGTTCACAAGGAAATCAGCCCATAAAATTAATAAGTATTTCATCAACATCAGGAGCAAAAGCAAATTATTAAGGAAGCCTAAGTTTGCCATGATGAATTTTGCTTCATTAGTGGCATTTGTTTTTCCTGGCCAGAAGGAAATTTCACCAAAGAAGAAACTTTTAGATGCTCACAAAAAGGCAGTAAATAGTTATTCCTCATGTTCATATGAAGAAGTTGGTATAGTGGGAGACCACTTTCGCACCTCTGCATGCATTTCTTTGTTCCTTCAAGTGGCCCACTAAAGCCCACCAATGTACGATACTTATTGCACAATAGTGTGCAACTCCAAGCTTCCATGCTGCAGTTGTATGAAGCCTTTAGACAATACCTAGGATCACAATGGGCCCACTTGACGAAACAATAGACGTGCGCTAAGTCAAAGAGTGCGTGTGCATAGATCTTCTCTCAAATTATCTGGGTATGAGGGCATTCGGACAGGCTCGGGGCAACTCAGGCTGGGTTATCACAATCGAGCGCGGGAAATATCAAAAACCTCACCCAGGCTCTTCCTTCCTACTTCCAACCTCAAGGCTTCATTTTCTACTTCGATTGTTTGATAACTCACATTAATACTCAAGATGTCAACCCTCATTAAGTACAAGTAGTACAAGTACGAGGATTCCTGAGCTGGAAAAGCTTACATCAGGTTTGCATGCTCTGAAGGACTTCAAGCTCGATCACTTTGAGGAACATTTCAGTCGTCAATCCATCAGCAGGGGAAAGCTGTACTTGATGGAGCCAGGGTGGATTGACGGCGTAAAAATAGTCAACAATGGCAAAAAGGAAAAGATTGAAGTTGAGGGACGATGTTGGGCTACCTTTGAAAAAGCCACTCGTCAACAAGCCTCAGTCACGTTGGACGTTCAATCCTTGATCTTCAAGGACTCTAACTGTTCTTGCATTGCCAGCCTGAACACTCGCTCACACGCTTGTGGGCTCCTTCAATACTTGGCCTTTTTAGCGTGCTATATGGGAGCTGTGGAGGTGGAGGCCAGTGAGACTGAGGAAACTCCATGTACTTCATTGCCACAAAAGTGGGGCATCCCCAGTCAGAAACGGTCAATCTGCCCAAGTGTGCCCCTAGATTAGTTGAACTTTGGCCAGAAATCTAAACAGTTTCAGTCTTTTTCCCCCTTGAAAAAGTCAACCACAGGCGCTGCGCTCAATCAAGCTAGGGAAAGGAGACCAATCACTCCTCTTGTCGATGCTCTGAGATGTGAAGCTGAACAAGCTGGATAATCTATGGCTTTTTTACCGTTTTTCAGTCCTGTGCCTTCAGAACCCAGACCAGTACCTATTGTGTGCCCCTACAATAGTCAGCAAGTGAAAGCCCTGCGCTTTCCTGAGAGATTTTCACCGTTGTGGTTGAAGCAAAAGAAGTATATTAAAGAGAATGGAACTACAAAGCCAACAGATGAGACTCTTCAAAGGTGGAAGACACTTTTCCTGCACTGTCTTCATGCTGCTGAGCCAGCTGATATTGAGGCAAAAACCAGAGGACAAGCACAGTCTGATGACTGGTTTCTTGAAAGGATCTGCCGTCTAACAGCGTCCAAGTGCAAGCAAGTGTGCACTCAACAGAGAGACTTCACTGCGCTTGTACAGCAACTGCTGCATACGAGCCCACTGAGTCACCTGCCAGCGCTGGAATATGGTTGGCAAAAGGAACCTGAAGCAGTGAAGCAGTACTCGGCGCTGTTTCCAGACAGAGTTGTGTCAGACTCTGGCCTGGTTGTGAAACCGACTGCCCGATTCATAGCAGCTACTCCAGATCACACGATGAATGACCTTTGCAGTCAGCAGCATGAAGGTCTGATGGAGGTGAAATGCCCATTTGCAACATCTGATCCACCAGCTGTGGCAGCAGCAACTAAGAAAAGCTTCTGTCTGAAAGTGACAGGTGACAGCCTCAGGCTGGACCACAGTCACCAATATTTTTACCAGGTAAGAGGCAAAGGGCACCTGCACACACACCTTGTTTACTGGAGTAAAGTTTTATTTTGTTGCAAACAATAAATCAGCTGATATGATTGGAAATTCAAGCTGTATAAAACTACAACTTTGAAGTAAGGATGCATGAAGCAGCTTAAGTGGCATGAGACCTTTAGCTGAAAGAAAAACCATGCACTTGCATAACATATCACCCGCCCCCAAGAAAAAACAAACACAGTATGTTTAGAAAGAAACTAAAGTATGAAATTGTTGTGTTGTAAGAACCTCTTGCTTGCTTTTCTTGCCACTTCCAGGTTCAGTGTCAGATGGCGTGTACTGCATGAGAGTGGTGTGATTTTGTTCTTATGTCGGGTAATGAAATTTATGTGGAAAGAATTCAGTTCGACACCAAGTTTTGGGAAGGCTGTGAAAGAAAGTTGAAGCTGTTTTACTATGACTATTTGTTGAATGAATTGGTTTATCCAGCTGTTGAATGGTTTGATGTTCTTTTTATTCTTCATTCTTTACTTACAACTTGTAGTCTGCTGCATGCCGATTCCAAGTTTCATGTGCTAATTATATTACATGTATTGTTTGATGTTGATGTCACTGTAATATTATGCATTGGATCTCTTCCAAAAAAATCATCTTCTCAGCAGTGGACCACAGATTGCTAAGATTGCCACAAGTTTAACTATGTCAGACACATGACCTGACTGAGCAGCACAGAGACACAAGTAATGCTGCAGGATTGCCCAGTCTCTCATGCGACCGATTGCATTTTCCACAACAATCCTTTTATTGGCAACCTTCCTGTTCTTTGCAACGTCACTTGCTGACATCTACCTGTCTCCTTCTCTAAAAGGGGGCATGATGGGCTTTATGCCCTGCTGTTGCAAGTCACCTTCTCTGAGAGTAAATCCCTTGTCAGCCATGATACAGTCTCTTGCATCTAATTTGTCAAGCAGACCACTTTGTCAGGTGATTTCTGGGTCACTTATTGCCCCCAGGAAAGCATTAGAAACAAAGGAAACATATCCTGTTGGTGTCACACCTGCCAACACCTCATAGGTAGTATGCCCCCTGTAGTCGGAGTACATGGGTGCATTCAGGCTCAAGGAAGACAGTTTCTCCGCCCAAGCCTCATAACAGTCGAGGATAACCCTTACAGCTTGGCACTCTGTGTCATCTCTGAATGCTGCAGGCAAGTTAAGTCTGACTTCTTCCTTGCATGGTCATTACAGCAAGCCATCCAGCTCCTTTGCTAAGAATGGTATCCATGCATGAATAATGTAGGACACTTGTGAGCAGCTGCACAAACTAAACATGTCAGCTGAGACCTCATGCTTGAATCTGTGTCTCAGCCATATCAAGACAAGCAGACATTCATCCGCAGGCAACAATGTTCTTGGCCTACCCAGCTCCTGGCCACCAGCTGGGGTGCCATCAGCTTCGTCTCCCTTATTCCGAGGTCTCAGATAAAGACTCTGAAGAGGTTCAGCCAGGTAGTCCATTATTTTCAAA
>JAOWAW010141274.1:0-10780 GCA_028565695.1 Nicola tetela
GGGGAGATGAGAGAGAAAGAGAAAGAGAAAGAAAGAGAGAGAGAGAGAGAGAGAGAGAGAGAGAAAACTGAAAGACCGGCAGCTGGTATGACTCAGGAGACTTTGAGATATAGACGCAGGTATGCTTAAACAGTCTGATGGAAGTCAGCTTTCATATTCTGGCTGGCAAGGTGTTCCACAACATAATGGCTCGGGGAAGAAAGCTTGATAATTTTTTTTCTTGTTTAGGACAGGTCCTGGGTAGGATAATTTCTGGAAACTATAGCTCAATGTCAGAGTTGGTACAATAGAGAATGCATAATGTACTTAGGAATAAGCTGCGACCGCACTTTCAAAATAAAACGAAGGTATGGTAACCAAACATATGCTGGAGGGGTGGTATTCAATGTTGTGCCGGCAACAAAATGTCTCCTGTAACATAACCCTCTGCTCCAAACAGCACATGCATATTCCAAGCTTGGTTGCACAGCACCTGTAACAGAGCTCTAAACAATGGCAAAAGCATGTGGTTCGTGACTGGTGATGTCATGTTGTAGTGGTCAAGTGGTTAAGGCATGAGAGGCCAAATCCTGAGACCCAGGTGTGATTCCTGGGTGTGACACATCTTGTGCTGTCAAACTTATTGCGTCTTCCTCTGTTGCCTACCTCACTGAAAGATACAGGAAGAGATCCTGTTACATTGGTCACAGAGGATGGTTAGGTTGGTCAAAGAGATGCATCGAAATTCAAGAAGGAAGCAGAGAAGGATGCGGAGATCAGTGGAGGAGAGGGTAGTGTAACGGAGTTCTAAACAATGGCAAAAGCATGGGGTTCATGACTGATGACATTGTGCCATGGTGGTCTAGTGGTTCAGGCACAGGAGGCCAAATTCTGAGAAATAGGTTCGATTCCTGGTTGAGACACATCTTTTCCTGTCATACCTATTCCGTCTTCTGTTGTTGCCTACCTTACCAAATCATACAGGAAGAGATCCTGTTACAGCACCCACGTCGATCCATCGCAGTACTGCCAGGTAAACATACTTGCGTAAAGGTCGTAGGATGCCAATCCTTTGGGCACATACTGCATAAGTGGGCTTCACATGGTCTTGCCATGATTAGGAGCTGTTCATATTTACCCAGAGATGTTAATAGGTTTCAGCTATCAGTATGCACATACCGTTTATGATGATATAGCTTGTTATGTTTGTAAGAGCGCTACTTTGACAACGGATGGGGAAATGTTCGCTATTATCCGTGTCGAAGATCATTCCCTGCGTATCGGTCCAAGCAGAAGCGGCATCTGGATCCAATGAGAGGCTGGAGTAAGTTGCCACCAGGAATTTGAATGTTCTCGCGGCAATATTAGCACATGCGTATTTACGGTCAATCTGGCTCCACGACAGTAGTTAGTGCATGTATTGACCTGATTATCACCTGCACAACAGATCTGCAGGGCCAGCCGGCCAAGCAGGGTAGGCTGCATCTGGCTTCTTGCTGTCAGCTTCAGCCCTATAGTAGTTTATAGTAGTTAGAAGGATACTGTACTAAGTGCTGGCAACTCTCATAGTTTATTAGGACTTTACTTTAGAATTTTACTGGGGTGCTACCTCCATAGTAATTACCAAGATAACCTTAACATAATTGGTTTTATGGTCACCAAAATAACAAGCCACCTTGGAGCAATAACCTAGCCAAGGAGCTTAGAGCCTTGTCTTTATCTTTGAAAACGGAAGAAAGAGGAAGCAAAGGTTGCTGTTTACAGATTTCCAAGGTTTGGAAGGCTGTAATTAGTGACACCAATGGAGCTAATAAAACTGGTATTTAGCAAAGAAGCTTTCCCTCAACAGCAGTTTCAGAAAAGCTGATGGCAAGACGTTCTTGTCTTTTACGCTTGTCCTTGGTTCTCTAGTTTCTCCTTAGCTTGAAGGCCATTTTGTCTGGATTTTGTGAAGTTCAAGACTAAATCTCTAGGAAGGTTGAAGTCTGATGGGGCTGATGTTTGGCAAAAATGGAGTCTGTGCACCATGGAATCAAAAACTTTGATGAAAAATAGTACCACTCTTCTTGACATGGTAAAATTGTTCATTGAACTTGGCTCTGGCAAGGTTAATACACACGCATATACGCATGTGTGCAAACTCAAAGGTCTTCGTGAAGGCATTTTTCTAGTAAATGGAGTAACCAACAGCACAATGGATGATTATGGCATTGAATGTGATGTCTGTAAAACCATTTTCTTCGATGACAAAGTTTTGTTAGTGAAAGATGACACCTTGGTGGACATTTGGTGGAATCCTTCAAATAATATGCGCCCCATGGGCTGGCCCTACATTTAAGTGTATCTGAGTGCTTCTCATTCCTGGCAACACACAGTGAAATTTGTCGCCAACATTGAAAACAGTGGTGTTGCTGGCGAAAATACAGCATCCATTACAGAGGGACTGTGGAAGGTTATTAATATAAACCAGGAACAGAGTCATTTCCTTTTCCATTCTTTCCCCAACAGATTACTCTTGAAAAACTCAATATCAACACACAACACAACAAACACTTAGAAAAGCTAAACTCCTGCCCTTGAAACATAAGAAGTCACAGTATTGAATGAAACACATATATTTCCACCAACGCAATTCCCATGCCTCAAAAGGGCGTTAACATTCATCACCAAAAAGCCAACAATATCCACAAATGTTTGCATAATTTCTACGAAGAACTTGCCATCACCTTACCTTATCCTGAGCTTCTGTTTTTGCTCCTTTGTTCAACAAAATTTCACAAGTCTCTGTGTGGCCATTTGCAGCTGCATAGTGTAAAGGCGTTTCACCATACTGAAAATAAAGAAATAAAAACATTCGCACACTGCCATTTGATCATGTGCATACTGTACAGGAAATTGGAGATGTATTGACATCTCAGAACAATGACTCTAACATCTGCACAACAGACATAACAGTTATCCCAGAAGTTCCAGAACCACTAATGAAACACAAGTTCAGTTTGACTGACCTACCCAGCAGTCTCTCACTAAAAGATAAAAACCTGCAAACAGTCAGTTCCTTTTCCATTCTTTCCCATACAGGTAGCTCTTGAAAAACTAAGGTAAAACTAAGGTCAACTCAAAGGACAACTAACACTTAAAACAGCTTAAATCTTGCTCTTGAAGCATAAGGAGTCACAGTATTGAATGAAACAAAGATATTTCCACCAATGTAATACCCATGACTCAAAAGTGCTTTTCCAGCCATCACCAAATAGCCAGCCAAATCCACAAATGTCTGGATAATTTCAATGAAGGATTCACCGTTGCCTTACATTATTCTTGGCTTCTGTTTTTGCTCCTTTGTCCAACAAAATTACACAAGTCTCTGTGCAACCATGCTCAGCTGCATAGTGTAAAGGCGTAAAGCCAAACTGAAAAGAAACAAAAACATTCAGAAACTGTTATTTGACCATATGCATACTGTACAGGAAAAGCGTGGAAAGACATTGACACCTCAAAACAATGACCCCAACATCTACACCACAGACATAACAGTAAAAAAACACTTCAGTTAAACTTACCTGACCAATTGTCTCTCACTCAAAGATAACACTCATTGCCCTTTAAATTTTTTTTCAACAGATTACTCTTGAAAAAAATTATTATCAACTGAAAACACAACAAACACTTAGAAAAGCTTAACTCCTGGTCTTGAAACATAAGATGTCGTAGTCTTGAATGAAACAAAGATATTTTCACCAATGTAATTCCTATGCCTCCAATGTTGCTTCTCAACCATCTGATTACCTCCTCAACGTCGTCTATATCCACAAATATTTGCCTAATTTCTACGAAGAATTCACCATCATCTTACCTTAGTCTGAACTTCTGTTTTTGCTCCTTTGTCCAACAAAATTCCACAAGTCTTTGTGTAACCATGCTCAGCTGCGTGGTGTAAAGGCGTTTTCCCATACTGAAAAGAAACATAAACATTCGGAAACTGTTGTTTGGCTGTATGCATACTGTACAGGTAAAGCGTGGAGAGGTATTGGCATCTCAAAACAAAGACCCTAACATCTACACAACAGACATAACAGTTGTCCCACAAACACTAAACAAACACTTCACTTTAAGTGACCTGTCCAGCACTCTCACTCAAAGATAACCAATAAACAGTTGCTTCCTTTTCCATTTTTTACCCAAACAAATTACTGTTGAAAAAACTTAATATCAACTCAAAACACAACAAACACTTAGAAAAGCTTTACTCCTGGCCTTGAAACATAAGATGTCGCAGTATTGAATGAAGCAAAGGCATTTTCACCAATGTAACTTCCATGTCTCGAATGTGCTTCTCCAACCATCACCACAAGGTCCATATCCACAATTATCTACCTAATTTCTACAAAGAATTCACCATCACCTTACATTATTCTGAGCTTCTGCATTTGCTCCCTTGTCCAACAAAATTACACAAGTCTCTGTGTGGCCATTTGCAGATGCGTAGTGTAAAGGTGTTGCGCCATACTGAAAAGAAACAAAATCATTCAGAAACTGTTATTTAACCGTATGCATACTGTACAGGAAAAGCATGGAGAGGCATTGACATCTCCAAAACATGACCCCAACATCTACACAACAGACATAACAGTTATCCCACAAACACTAAACAAACACTTCACTTTAACTGACCTGTCCAGCGGTCTCTCACTGAAAGATAACCCATTATAAACAGTGATCTCCTTTTCCATTTTTTACTCAAACAGATTACTCTTGCAAAGACTTAATGTCAATTCAAAACACAGCAAACACTTACAGAAAAGCTTAACCCCTGCTCTTGAAACATAAGGAGTCACAGTATTGAATAAAACAAAGAAATATCCACCAATGTAATTCCTATGCCTCAAAAGTGCTTTTCCAGTAATCACCAAACACCTGTCCATATCCGCATTAATGAGTTCATAATTTCTACAAAGAATTCACCATCGCCTTACATTATTCTGAGCTTCTGTTTTCGCTCCTTTGTCCAACAAAATTACACAAGTCTCTGCGTGACCATGCTCAGCTGCATAGTGCAAAGGCGTTTTTCCATACTGAAAAGAAACAAGAACATTTGGAGATTATCACAATCATGAACCAAAACTGGATTCAAGGGGAGATATCTAGAGAAGCAGGGTGCTTGAGTCAGAGCACCATGCTCTAGTGAAGGCACAAAACAGTGCGTCATTGAAACCACATGAATAATGTGAACTGCACAGCAGCGGTCGGTGCCATTGCAGAAGATTTCATTATCACTGCAAATCAAGTTCCAGCAATGAGTAATTTGTAATTTCCTTTCCTACCAGCAACAAAGCAGTGTACTCAACAGTTTGCCACTGCAGGGCATTGTGAGCTGAGCACCCCCTCCATCAAACCCAGCCTACAACAGTTCAAGTAACTACTGTTACTGCTGCTGGTAGATGAGAAAAGTACCATGTAGTCTTTGCTGAAGCTTGAGTAACTGACCAATGGGCCATGATGGCAGAGTGCAACAATGTACTGATGGTTGTGTTCTTCAGCTAAAACTTGCCAAGAACCGATGATGGAGTTGATGTGTGGAACCATCCTATCAGTGGTAATTCCTCCGTAAGTAACCATGGCCAACAATATTCCATGGCAGTGGTTCCCAAAATTCAGCGGTGCTAATGATTCTGAGGTCGGCTCCTTCTACTGTATATGTCCTTATGAAGAAATCGAAAGAACTAAGAACATGTGTCAATAATCCTGAGGTGCCTTCACTCAGAGGATCTACTGTAAGAAAATCTTCATAATCTTCTACACCACCCAATAGCCATTGCCAATATATCTGCTATGTAGTCAGGGCACTGTTATAGTCTAGTGTCAGTATACATGTCCCCGATGATGACAGTTGTAGAGCAACGGCAGTGAACCATCTGCTAGAGAGGCTTCAAGATGACCAACGAAGATGTTTGCCAATATTGGGCTAAGCGCATCGAAGCTTTGCCAGCAGAAGGCTTTCACTCGCACCTTGCACCTAATATAACTTAAGCTTACTTTCACTGCCTGCAAGTGTTCTTCACAGCACTAGTGCCATCTATTATTTGTACACAATATCTGTGTTAATTTCAGTGTTAATCACGAGTTGTTTCAGGTTCAGGTGTTGCTTTTCTAAACTCACACCATTGTGTTATAAATATTGCATTATGTCTTGATTCTGTCAGTATCTCCATGTACTCTCTGAAGAGAATGGAGCAAAAAGCTTCAGAGTCTAAAACCTTTCCTGCTGTGTTACTGCTTGCCCTGTATACATTTGCTTTGCCAACTAACATCTTTATATATATATATATATATATATAATTTATTTATATTCATTTAGTACCAGTTAACATTACCGGCAGTTGTGAAGTCAAGAAAATTTTATACTGTAGCTTCCGTGTGCAGTGCATGTACTGAAAAAAGCTGCATCATGATAATCTGAGAAACACACTGCACTTAAGGCTAATGTGAATTTTCAAGGGCTCTATGCTTATGTCTGCTTTGCACAAATCTCTGAACAGTTTTTGTTACTTTATCAGCTTGTAAACATTTATCTATTTCCAAAATGTTTGTCAGTCGAAGAGTGCTTCTTACACCACAACTATACCTCAGTCTGAGTCTCGTTGACCAGCCCAGGGTAATATGACAGAGGCTGTTGAACTTTGTTTATATCACCCTTCCGGCAGAACATAAAGAAGTCTTTGACCTCGACTGAATCCATTCTATGAATCCAATCCCTGAACAAAAACAAAATATTCAACAACCGATACTTGCTCCATCACAATCCAGTCTTTTCATGTTTTTTTTTTCATGTCACACAGACCTGGGATCCTTGCTGCAACTAGTGTACGTGCACACAGTCACTGGTCAAGAGTGGCGTGTCTTACCAGCTGCAACTACTAGCAGATCAAGCTGTAAACAATTGCGATAAACAAATCTACAGTGAACCTAATATGTGCCGCTGTACTTTCTACTAATATCCTGCTTGATTACACATTCAGTGATTCATTGACACAAGAAGGTAAGACGATCCTGGCGAGTTTTGCAATAGCTATGAAGAGAAGGTGCTCCGGCTCGTGACAGAGAAGGTAAACGCCCCACACTGTTACTGCAGCCTCAGGCCCAGCGCTAAACGACTGCGGAGTTTCAAGACTGAAGGCCTATGGATGGGCAGGTAGTTGAACAGGAGGTTAAATTAAGTGGAACAGTCCGTCAATTGACAACAACCGGGACTCAGCCCCGTTTCGATCCTTCAACCCACTAGGCTGTGAAACTTACCGGCAGCGTACTGAGGCCCCGCTGTTCGGTCGTCGCAGCGACATCTTGCGGACAGCTGCCGCCAAGCTGTGTCAGGTCAGCCGACCGTGCAGTGAGGCGAACAGGCTGGGTTCAGCGATAACCCTGCCACTGTAACTCAGCGTGCGAGCAGGTGGCTGGAACTCTATATTCCACGACACCGGATATAAGACGGGAAGAGTGCCAGCTACATACCTGGAAAATTAATGTTGCCACGTTGTGTCACGCTAAGAGAAAGCCGGTCCGTGACTACGCCTAAATGTATCCAAACGCTCGTGCACTCGACACGAGGGCTTTCAATGAGTCAGTGACAGCGTTGCCTCGTACGACCACTGGAGAAAACTTAGGAAATACAATGCAAGCCAAGAACACTGGGCTCAGGTGAAGAACGGTGCCTACCCTTTCAGAGCTTCGTATCGGTGAAGAACTCTACCTACATTTCAGAGATTTATCGGGGAGGAATGCTGCCTAAACTTGCAATTGTTCATACTTATTACATAGACCCTCCCATCTAAATCCCCTGTTCGTCCCAAACATCTCCGCAATGATCTATCCCAAATCGCCACCCTCTGTTTCTATAAAATCTTTTCCTCCCGCTCAGAACCCACCTGGACCACAACTCCCCTCCTATCTCCTTGGTCCTCTTGATCCTCTTTAATATTATTTGTGACAAGGCCCGCTAGGGGAGGTGTCGTCTTTTTCTTTTCATGCACGCAGTAGGACGTCTCCCTCTCTTTGTACTTCTGTCTTCTCTCCTTTTTATGTCATCTTGTAATACAGACCTGTCGAGTAGCGAGTGATCTGTAAATCCATGCACGTAGTATTATATTTTCTTCAGTTTTGATATGTACGCCCCTTAGCCCTACATAACCTTGTATGTCTTATTTGGTTTTTCCGCTGTGACAGACATATCCGAGGTGGGTGCATGGGACAACTCTTTATAAAAAATTCAATAAAGAGTATCAAACACAACTCACTGTAGGCAGTAATAAGTGGACTTCCCGGCCATTCTGAATATCAGAATATTTGATCGGCATAAAATATCGAAATATGGTAGTGAATCGCTGCACACATCGATTATCCGATATGCGAATCGCGTACATATTGATCTGGAATTCTGGAATACAACTGCGAAAGCCTCTTTCTTCTGCATGCGCATGGCGCGGCGTGTGACATGGTCCGGACACGATCGACAAGCATCACGACATTACCATCTGTAGAGCCCGCCGAACGTCAACACAAACTGCGCTCATCACTATCATCACAACATCGCGATCTTGCAGTTCGCCGAGATTAGTTATATGGACTTTGGCCACTTCGCTTGGTGAAACGGCAAGGATGGCGCAAAACAAATTACCCAAGGCTGGACTGCGCTCGTACTCTTTCAGTGGAAAAGGCAAAGGCTTTAATCTGACTCTGCCTGACGCGTCCTCCGCTGACAATCTCGGAAGGCTGTTCGGACTCGAATCGTCGACCATCGTTCTGACAGAAAGCGGCGAAGTTGATGAGGAAGCTGCGCTATAAGCTTAGTGCCAGACGGCGACGGCCTATTCCATGTTATCGAAGGCCAGGCATACCGCGTTGGTGGGGAGCGGTATGCTCAGGTCTCTGAGCGGTCGGATTCAGTAACCGCGGCAGGTCAGGCATTCGGGAGCTACTCGCGGGGGCCGTTATGGCATACTCCGAGTGCTAGAAGATTGTAGCCAGGCTCTAGAAATACCAAGACAACGCCCTACAGTCGCCCGGGGCTATCAGCCTCTGGAACTGGTACTCAGGCTAGTGCTAGTGAACCGTTCACATGGCACTCAAAAGGCAAAGGGCGTCAGCGAGCTCCTGTCTTAACGCGAAATGTTGTTGTCGTGAAGTTGGATGGCGGAGAGAAGGGTGGGGGCAGAACTTACACCATACAGGGGTACATCAAGGTGAAGCTCAACATGTCCGCCCACGTCTCGCTGTCTAGCATGACCACACTTGTCGAGGAAGGGGCAAAGAAGCAAGGAGCGACCGCACGACTGGTCCTGTTAGACAAGTGGAGCTATCCCTTCGCAGAGGACATGGCCGGCCAAGACTGGGAACCAGCTCACATGAAGATCTTGGCTGCACCAAGGAAAAATTATGAAAGAGCAAGGGCGCAGTCCAGCCTTGGGTAATTTGTTTTGCGCCATCCTTGCCGTTTCACCAAGCGAAGTAGCCAAAGTCCATATAACTAATCTCGGCGAACTGCAAGATTGCGATGCCGTGTTTTGACGTTCGGCGGACTCTACAGATGGTAATGTCGTGATGTTTGTCGTGTCCGTTCCATGTTACACGCCGCGTCATGCGCATGCAGAAGAAATTTTATGCCGATCAAATATTCTGATATTTAGAATGGCCGAAAAGTCCACTTATTGAGTGGATCGCCGCACACACTGAATATCTAATATGTGAATCGCGTTCATATGCATATGGCTTTCCGGAATTCAACTGCATGGCACCGCTTTCTTCCGCATGCGCATGACGCAACGTCTGACATGGCCTGGTCCGCGCTGCCGGGAACACAACAGGGGGTGGAAGAGGTAAGCGTATATCGCCACGGAATTCTTCACCAGAATGGAAATGAAGCCCACCACCTTTCGGCTGTAGCCATCGATAGCAAGGACATGTGTTACGCCAAACATGTTTAGCTTTTCGTTTTGGTCCAAATGCAATTTATCCCCAAAGTGAGAGGCGTGGTAAGGTATAGGGTTAAACCAACGGTGAGTCACTCTACTGCGAAGCACTTGAGCTTCCGGATCAACTCGTTGTAGTGCCCTTCCCACGCGCTGTTCGCCAGCGAAGATTCCATGCGATACAAGGAGACCTTGCATGGTCCGCCGGCCGTACGAGTGCCCGACAAGCCGAACTTGATAGTGTACCGCTCTGTCGAGCTGAGCATTCGTCAAGCTGGAGCTTCTACGTATGTTATGCGTGTGACAAAACCGTCTGACGGTCCTTGCGCTCGTTCCACGCACTCCGGGGTATCTTTGCTGCAGCATAGCAGCAATGCCTTCATGAGTCTGTCGCTCGCCGAAAAACAGGTAGGAAATTTCGTCCCGGTCCAAGTGGGCCATTCCTGCCAGTGTCCAGCAGACCTGTCAGTCAGAGTCGATACTCTCCACTCACGGTTTACTGCACGAAGAAAGCACTTTCAAGGCCTTCGATGGCGACCTCGCCCGAGCCCGAGCTTGCTGATAATGCAAGAAGGAAGTAGCGAGCGCGAGCCCCTAACTCAAACTAATCACCTATTAAAGGTACCATTGAAGTGTAATTCACTCTTATTTGCGACACAGTTTGTTTTGACGTTCGGCGGATTCTACAGATGGTAATGTAACGTTTGTCGTGTCCGGACCATTCACACGTTGTGTCATCTAATATATATTTTCGTCCGCGCGCGCGCGCGCGCGTGTGTGTGTGTGTGTGTGTGTGTGTGTGTGTGTGTGTGTGCGTGTGTGTGTGTGTGTGTGGGTGT
>JAOWAW010141296.1:11494-21640 GCA_028565695.1 Nicola tetela
TATTTTAAAACCATGGGCAGGGCATGGCAGAGCTTACACACATTAACTAACAGGTGATTAACGAGCATATGTGAAACCAGTGCTAATTGCAACAGAACAGAAACCATGCACACTGATCACCTATCACACTGAAATGAGTTTAAATTTTACAACTATATATGGAAAATATACTTCAAAATAATGCATAGTATGACTTTACTAGTTTAATTTGCAAATGTACATGTATGTAATAATCTCTGCTCTCTTCTATTAGTCTAACATCAAAAGAAAACAGTTGATTCTGACAAAGAAATACATGTCTCACATCACAGGAGATAGGACAACTGGCGTGAGCAATTTGCACAGCAAACCACATGCGTGCAGCTTCACACACGTAACTACATGTGTGCAGCATCACACAGGAGGATCCCAAATTTTCAATTTCACAGTGCAAGGTAACTGATTCGGAAGGGCATTTGAGTTTCAGAAGAGATGGGGAGAGAAAAGAGAAACCGAGAGAGAGAGACAGATAAAGCGAAGGAGCGAGCAAGAAAGATGAGCAAAATTTAGTCAAGGCATTAACTCTGCCCTTGGCTGAAACTACACAGGGTCCGTGTGGAGGGGAAATATATTTTCAAGGCTTTTCAAGGAACTTTTCAACAGATTTTCAAGAGGAAATCCAGGGACCTGTCCCAATTCTCCAACCAAAAATATCCAAAATTAATCATCTTTCAACTTCACTTAGTAATAATTCAACATCGACAAGTTGTCCGTGCCTATAGTGACACTGTATACAGTTAACTAATCAGAGTAACTTCTTATTTTCTAAGAATGTCTTTATAGTTCATAGTTACGTGTGCAACTTGAAACATTGAAACAAATTTCCAGGATTTGGACATCCAGTGATAAAGAGGCTCAGATGCTCACTTGGCATTGGAACTGTGGGTAGTGCATAGCAGGTTTAGCTGCACTGGAGCTGGGGCTGGAGTGGCTGGCTTGTTAATTGTTGCAGAATGTCATGTCATGTGCACTGAAGCAATCAATCATCAACAATCATGTGCACATCTGTGTGCTGACACTGGTGATGGCACAAGTAGACATACTGACATATTGTTACTTGTTGCAAAGCAAAGCATTGGAGCATGTCCTGTGCACTCGTGCAAATCATAAACAATCACTGAGTGCCCCACTCCTGCGCTGGGCTGGCGGGTGTGTACATAGAGACGTACCAGATGTGCATGCAACCGAATGTGTAACACATGTGTAGTTCTACACCTTGTTGTTTTTGCTGTCCAGCAAGTGTGTTATTTTTCTCTCAGAAGAAAAAAACAATGGATGTTTTGGCACAAGCACAGATTGAGGAAGCAAGAAAAGGCCCATCCATTTAGGTTATAATATGACCCAGCCTTGAATAGGGGTAAGCACGTCAAATAGTACGTACCTAGGCTATTTTCCCATTTCCTGCACACACAGAGTACAGCGTTGAGCATGAAAATGCTACATGCTGCAACATGTAGCACTTTCACTGACAAGTCACATAGCCTACAACTTCATGTATACATTCACAGCGAATCCACGCAAGCTGAAGGAGTGTAGTACAGTGTATGTGTGCATTACAGACAGTGTGCAGAGTGAGTGCATGGTGCGCAACTGCACATTTCTGCAGCATTTGAAGTCTACGATCCTTGGCTGCCAACAAAAACAATTGGCAGACATACAAAATCCAAGGTCTTTTCGAGGCAAATAAAAAATCACTAAAATTAGGCCCTTTCAAGGCCTTGAATACTTTTGAAAAATTCAAGCACTTTTCAAGGATTCAAGACTATGTGCAGACACTGACTACACTGCTCTTTTTTTGCCAAACTAAAATGTACCTGCAGGACTGTGTCCTCTGGATGCAAGCTGATTGCCTCCAGGACCAAACAAAGCTCTAGCCGAGGCTGGATCACTACTTGAAGAGCCTGCAGGAAGACAGAAAGATGAATGCTTTATTCAGTAAATATGAGCGGAAACATTAATAAATGAGTGGATTGTCCACACCCATTCTGAGCCTGTCATTTGAGCCAGTGTTCTAAAAGCCTTGAAATTTTGGCCAGAAAGAGAGTGAGTGAGTGGATGCTAAAGAAGACTTAGAGCAGTAAGAGTAGATATTAAGCAACCAAAGTCTCTAACTGAAACAACTTGCAACTATGCAATATAAAAGAACTCCACAGCTGTTTGATCAAATTTCAGCTGCCAAAGAATCTGTCGGTGGCCCTGGAAAGAATTGCCAGCTCGTGGCCAACCAGGCTTAGTTAATTCAGTAAGGACTGTTGTGTAAAATAGAAAGAGCAGAAATGTGCCAAAGATGAAGAGGTGAATACCTGGTGCCTGTGAGACCGAGGAAAGGAAGTCACAACACTGTAAAGTGACCAATTTTTGCATGTGTACCCTTTTTGTAAGCCTGCAGTTTTAGATTTTTCTTGTTGGTTAAGACAAGTTTTCGCAAATAATAATATTATTGGCCCAGGCCCTAGATTCCCACCATTTTCCTGATAATAATTTTCTAGAAGAAAATACGTCACACTCCACTGTGATTCAAATGAAAATCTATCACTTGTCAAAATCTGTCATTGTACAGGGGCTGGTTAAGCAAGTTTCATGACTAAAACAGCCAAGGCTCATTTTTCAAGATTTCCTTCCTGCTTATCAGACTTTATGTTAGCTCTAATTTCCCATCACCCTCAGTTTCCCATTTGACTGTATGCAGAGTCTTAAAGGTATTTATTACTACGTAAATTCTTCTTTGACACCAAAATTATTATGACTGAATAAATCCTTACTGCACTAAGAGTATGGTCCTTCAGACTTTGTCAAACTTTGACTTTGAATTAAAGAAAAGAATGAGGAGAAAATCTAATGGAAGTTGGATGAAGAACAGGAATCAGACTGGAGCCTAAAACCTATGCAACAAGAGGCTGGTTGCCAACAGTCAGTGATACACAAGTCTAGAGGAATTGCACATGCATCACACAGTTGTCACAGTGGTGCATTCTTCGATAACACATGAAAAAAGTTTTTTTTTGCTTAATATAAGTACAATAAATACTTCACACTTGGTCTTGCCAGCAAATTAACTCCTCAGATAAAAGCCGGGGTGAACCCAGGGTTTTATCTTCCTGGGAATTTATTCACTGATAATACCTCACACTGAGAATTAATTGTATACTTAGATATCGCACTATACTACAAATATTGACTATATTTATCCCCATGGTATTCCCATGGTAACATGGTGTTGCCAACCAACACAAAAGAAACAAATTTCCAGCAGAGAAGTGCTTAAAGGAATGCAGTCACAGGGCAACGGGTTCAATGTGCTGGTGAAAATGCTCCATTTTCAACAAGAAGAACCCATACATTTCTCATCAATCCTATGGTAAAAAAATAGCTAAGAGTAACGTGATTTCCTGTCTCTTGTGGTGTGTGTAGTGTTTATTTCCTCTTTGTGTTGAATATCGAAAGAAAAATTGGTCCTGTACGCAACCAAGCTCGTTTAATATCACGAACCGGGGCAGCTCTACCACCAAAAATGCATGGTTCCACCGTCCCCAAAATCATCCCTGCAGGAAAGAAGAGGAGTTGCTGCCCTTGGAAGCCATACAGATGACAGGAAGATTAACGACATTGGACGAACAGTGAAGGCTCTGCTGTTTTTAGCATATCGGGCAAACGGTTGGAAGAAATAAAACATTTTCAACTTTTTGTGTAAAAATAAACAATTTCGCACGCAAATAAACCCTTTCCCACTTTTTCACGAATCGATGCCCATAAGTGAGAATAAGGATCAGACTCCATGTGTGTCTGCGGCTAAACGTCCAGCACATGTGAAACATTAATCGGTGTCTGAGAAAGGGGTTTAGAGAGTCCGGGCCCTTAAAAACAAACTATTCTCAATTAAATTGAGAAATCGGACGTTAAAAAATTATTTATGCCCTTATCCAATGAGGCAACTTCCACCCCAAGCACAAGGATGCGTTCAATATCTTAGTAATAGCCTCACCTTTTCGTCTGGGCAGTGTTCGAGCCACTCCAAAAAGCATAGCCAAGACAAGCGACATGCTGACGGTAGAGTAGAAGATAAGCCACTGCAAAACCGGCGTGACCACCAAAGTCAGTAAAGGCAGTAATGTTCACCAATACTAAGACAAGAAATTTTACAATACCTGAACTCATTCGGGGTGGCTATCAGCCCAAGCAGAATCTCTTTCAGCTGCAATTCAGTCCCCACTAGACCACGAAGACAGAGCCGTGCTAATTCCCATTGACCAAGCGACAGGTGATTACAAAAGAGAGTAAGCAATCTCTCTTCAGACGCGCTCTCCTCACGCAGCTCAAGTCGAGTGAGGAAAGTTGAGCTCATGTTGTCATCGATTGACCCATGTTGCGATGCACAAGAAGCTTATAAACATCCTGAAGAGCAAGTCGAATAAAGGCCAAGTATTGCAGGCGGGCAACACAATCACGACAAGAAACATACACGGGTCACGAAACCCTCCGAAAGACGCAAGCTGAGCAAACAAACAGCGAAAGGGAAGTTGGGTTGGAGTGATTCTTCACCGTGGCGGATCGCGTGAGTCCCCGATCGCGTCGTGTACGCTGGCCTGCGGAAGTACAGATCGAACGATGTTGTCGTGGAAACAAAAATGGCGCCATGGAGGCGCGGCCGTGCTGCACGTAGGCGCGATGTAGGCGTGATCTTGATGCGGGCAGTTAATGCAGGCGCAAGATATCGCGATCGATAGACTCGATCTCTGCTTTGTAATGGGTTCTGTCAGCATGGCCAGCTAGGCTTTTACGCTGTTATGACATGTCGACAAAGGGACAGAACAAAACCGTCAACGTCAAAAAGAACCAGGATTGTTCACTGTCAAGTTTTCAGGCCAAGATGCATCTCATCTCTATCCTGCCTAGATCATGACCAGTCTTGGTCTGTAGTCTAAACGTCTTTGCAGCTACACAATTTTCCTGCCTATTACTCCACCCTGTGTTTGTGCAACAGTTCTGGAGTTTAGTAAGATACGCCTCCACTCTCCTAAAAGACAACGTTGTTCGTAGCTTCAATCGATCAAGCCAGTTGGGTTTCTCCCGTTGCAATGCGGCAGTGCTGCCTGATCTGTGCGAGAATGAGTCTACGAAAGATTGGTTTGCTCCGCCACATTCATCTTTATTTGCTTGGAACCTGCATTTGCATTATATTCGTTCTGTTGATACACGGTATGTCCTCAAAGTTGCATAGATATACCTTTAGTAGTGAGTCTTGAGGTAATGCATACAATGTCTTTGCGTGTTTCACCATCAAGTATCGAGCACAGACAATAGCAATGTTCTACATGAGGAATTGATGGCTGAACGAAAGCGCAGCAAGCAGTTGGCTTTGGAGCTTCGGGATTTGCGATTGCGCATGCGTAGAGCTAGTGGAAAGACTTCACTCCCTGTACGTGGCCTGCCAACTATCTTTGCCATCACCCCAACATACACCCGGTTGGTGCAAAAGGCAGAGTTAACTCGGCTGTCTCAGACATTACTACACGTACCCAACTTCCATTGGATAGTTGTGGAAGACAGCGAACAGCAGACAGACCTGGTCACACGATTCTTGAATAGGTACGTGTTTCCTTTTATCTGGTTCTTTGTATTGTTTGAATTTTTGTTGTTTTGTTCGGCTGTAGATCAGTAGATCTACATGTATTATTTGGTTATTATAGTTACTATTTAAAGCTGTACCATAAGTGAAAAGAGAGGAGAAAGACACGACATGGAGAGAAGAATAGTCTTTTGCAATGAAAAAAAAAATGACCGTATCCCAATGGTTCTGATGACAAGTATATCAAGCTATAATCTTTTGCATCCCCAAAAAGACCACATCCTATTGGAAGATTCGAATTTTAAAATTTATCCGCGCTCGCTTGCTGAATGTGACTGCCTCACAAACACTGCACACCACAGTAACCAGGCATTTACCAATTGTCAACTATCCAAAGGGGGTATGCATTGAAATTATTTTTCCTGCCCAGAAGGCCTGACTACAATCACACAGAAATGCAACCAGCCAATTTACAAATGCTTCGACAGGAATACAAAAATATGGGGAATGAAAACGGCTATTCTCATCTGTCACGTGACTGTTATCATGGTACTGGCCAATTAATGATCTTGAAAAAAGGATAGGATATTTGAATCCATGTTCAGAGGGCCGTTGCCTGCTTAGGAGTTGGTTTATGCCCACTGAAAAATCGACCTTTGCCCACTCAGCTACAATGTACCTACTGGTACATTGTTGTAGCGTTGGTTACAATGTACATGTATTGATCATGGTTGGGTGGCATGCAAGAAGCGCAATCCAACTCAATGTGCGAGGGCAGTAGGCCTTGACAAAATGTGCTAATTTTTGTGGCGTTTAATGCTTTGGAAATTCCAAAAAAGTAGCTGCAAATTGCTAAATAGAATGCTAAATTTCCTCCGGAATGCTATTTTGGAACACCCAAAGAGAATCAAGTCAGTTTGATGTTTCCAATCCCCATCATACTGAAAGTCCTGTGGCTACGTCTATGTGTGTGGCGCATGTGTGTCTACGTAACTTGTAGCCTACCTAGTTGCAGTTTCTACTAGACATCTACTACGTGTCTATGTGTTGTAGGTGGCCAAGCGGCTACATTTGCTGGTAGACCTACCCTGCTGGCCATGCACACTCATTACTCACATTCACCAGTGATGTAGTCAAACATTAGAACTTGATATATGCTGTTCTGTAGATCTGCTGCCGTTTCACTGATTGATTGGCGAATGCCTATCTGCTAAAGTACTAACGATGTGAAAGGTGTAGCTTGCAAAGGAGCCTCACTTGTTCTGTACCGTAGTTCTAGTGAGCTCTGTCAATCTGTTCAGTGGAGAGAATGCTGAAAATGCTTTAAAAAAAATAGAGCAAAAATGCTGTTTCACATTGACAATGCTTTTCTACAGAAAAATGCCAAAAAAGTGCTGGCTTTTTTGTCAAAGCCTGGAGGGCAGGCCAGCCTATCCATCCATGCCTGGGTGTCACAGCTGCTTGGACATGGATTCAGCTGTCCTGCCCTTGAACTCGGGTTGGATTGTTTATATAGACTTGGCAAGATCACAAAGGAGCCAACTCAATATGTGTGACACTATTCAGGGAAGTTTGTCATAAGCTTCCGTTCAAGTTGTGTGAACAGTTTTCATTTCATACTTGGCCTTTATAGCATTTACTTTCTATGGGAACTTGGTAAGGCTTATGTCAAACCATGGCATATTACCGCTATATAAATAGAACTATTACCTACATGCTGGGAGTTGGATAGTGTCATGATTAAAATCACCGTTACCTACTCTGCAGCTATGGTCTTAATTACCATCAGCTCCAACTGAAGTTCCTCATGTACATTGTGTGTCAAATCAAAAGAATTTGATCCAACAGCAGCATGTATGTCACACACAAAGAGCAAATTTGAAACACCAAACATGCAGCTGTGGAGCCGATGCAAGGTGGTATACAGTACTGATAAGTATGTGTGTCAATTAAGACTTGTCTCCACAACAGCAAGCATTTCACACGCAAAGGACAGCATGACTGTTAAAACTGCTCTTTCAAAGTAGGTCAACCATGGAAGTAGTGCACATCGCATTCCATGCCACACCCAAGGAATGAGTTGTCTGGTGACGCTCCGGCTTAAAGTGAAACTGGAAGTAGTGTGTATTGCATGTCATGCCCAAGTTGTTGATCACAATCATGAGTCATCACAAATGCTGGTTCAAAGTACATCATACAGTTGCCAAGTGCGTCTTATCACCAGAAAGGCAACTAAATTTCTCAATTTTGGAATGGAATAGCGTGACAGTTAAGATAGGATACGTATGGAATGACAGCACGCGTCGGTACACAGTGCACAAATGATCTACCAGTAGTTAGCAGTGTGTGTGGTGTCTAGTTTACTATACTCAGTAGACTTCACAAACTAAACCTGTACCAATATGCACACCAAAGTGCAGAACACAAGCAAGTGGTAATTAGAAACTGAAAATTGTTCTTTGTTGCAGTAGCAATTGGTGGAGTTGCCTGCTTCAGAATTTCAATAGTCACATTTTTAATAAAGCACTGGAGAATTACTTTTTGGTGCATAAAGCAAGTTCAAGTATTTCTGAGTTGTTTGAGTAAACTGGTCATAATCTCATCACTTCAACTGTGTTTTTTTTGCTGTTTTCAGCTCAGGACTTGTGTATACTCACTTGACTGTGGCCACACCGCCATCCATGCAGCTTGTGAGTGGGCAGCCACGTTGGAAGAAACACCGTGGTGTTGAACAGCGTAACTTGGCCCTGCGCTGGCTGGTTGAGCACCATAATGAATTTGGGGATGAAAGTGGTGCGGTGGTGTATTTTATGGACGATGACAACACTTACGGGTTGCAGCTGTTTGATGAGGTAGGCTCATCTCATCTTATGATAAGGCCACCAAAGTTGGCTTTCCTTTAGGAAGTTTAAGCTGGTGACCAGAGCCATGGTTTAGTTTGGTTGAATGGTTTGCCAACGTGAATTTATCGAGAACCTGAAGAAGCCCAAAGGGTGAAATGTCATTCCACCCTCTCTTTCTTTCTGCATGTCTGTGGTTTCGAAAAAAAAACTATAATTTGTTCTCATTTTCCAACCATAACATGAGTTGCAGAACTGTTTAAAAATGGAGTGTAACGGTAGAGTTTAGGGCTGTTAACTTGTGTTAGCCTGCAGCTAGCACTCATCCAGTATATCTACACTTACATTGTCACTATAGTGTGTCCATCCAAACATTGTTACTAGTGTATCTGTGCACACATTGTTACTAGTGTATCTATGCACACACTATTACTAGTGTATCTATGCACACATTGTTACTAGTGTATCTATGCACACATTGTTACTAGTGTAACTATGCACACCTTATTACTAGTGTACATTATTACTAGGGCTGAAATGAATTGGCCAAAGCTTCAAAGCTTTGAAGCAGTGAGTGATTTGAACGAATCTTTTGTGGGTCATAAGTGAGAATGAATCAAGTTACAGGGGAAAAGACCTTTGATTTCCATGCTGACTCACTCTGAGACTGAGTTGTAGATCTAGTAATTGATCATGCATAGCCAGCGCCACATGGGGATATGGGGCTGGCTGTGGAACCTTAATGTACATAACTGCAATGCATGCATATGTGCATGTGAGGGGGCTCCCATGCACTTGTAGACTACGGTAGGTCCACTAATGTTACAGTGTAACTACTACAGCATAAGTTTTGCAAATGAGGCCTGACCACCACTTCCTGAGCGCATGATCAAGCTCATGTGCATCTTCTTGTATGTGATCAACAGACAATGAATGTAGTGCTACACATGCTATGTAGGCAGCATACTGCAGCAACACTGTCTAAAATTCTTGATGCATTAATGCATACTGTCTAAAATTATCTGACTTGGAAAGTTGATTTAGAGTTTCACTGCCAGTTGCAGAAAGAAAACTGGAAAAGGTCTATTTGAGTCGGCATTTTTTGTCAAGGGACTGTGAATTGCCATGTGATTCATATTTGATTCGTGTTCAGTGCTCTGATTTGAATTTGCTTCGTATTCGGTGTTGTGCCGATTCGTTTCAGCCCTAAAATTTATTTATTACTAGTGTATCTATGCGTACATTGTTACTGGTGTATCTATGCACGCATTATTGCTAGTGTATCCACACATTATTACTAGCGTATCTTTGCACACATTATTTATTCCTAGTGTATCTATGCACACATTATTACTAGTGTATCTATGCACACATTATTACTAGTGTATCTATGCACACATTATTACTAGTGTATCTATGCACACATTGTTACAGTGTACCTATGCACACATTATTACTAGTGTGTTTATACACACATTGTTACTAGTGTATCTATGTACACATTGTTACTAGTGTATTTATGCACACATTGTTACTAGTGTATCTATACACACATTGTTACTAGTGTACCTATGCACATATTGTTACTAGTGTATCTATGCACACATTGTTACTAGTGTATCTATACACACACTATTACTAGTGTATCTATGCACACATTGTTACTAGTGTATCTCTGCACACATTATTACTAGTGTATCT
>JAOWAW010141308.1:0-10776 GCA_028565695.1 Nicola tetela
GTCCACATTGTGTGTTAATCAGCTGTCCACATTGTGTGATAATCAGCTGTCCACATTGTGTGTTAATCTGACGAATTTATGTCCTGCATGTTTTATATGATTGTGATGCTTTCAGCAACATTGCAGGCAATCAACTGATTGAAAATGATTTACAACAGAGTTTGGCATTGGCCAACACGTCGTTGAACAGACTGTGAGTGGGATTTCTCTGTCTTGTAATTACTGAGCAGCTATCAACTAGCCAGTATGTCATCCATTCTGTGCGCATCAATAATAATAATTAACAATAATAATAATAATAAACTTTTTTCTCACTTTTCTCCGGCCCAAGAGTGTCAGCTGCAGGGCTCGAACTTACGACAGCAGCACCTAGCCAGACAGAAGCCACATGATCTTAACGGCTCGACCACCGCGTCATTGTCAAAAAAGGATGGCGTGGCGAAATTAGCTCCTTCCATCTGACACAGTCCGAAACCCAGTAGCCGACCAGCAGCAGCTGACACTCTTGGGCCAGAGAAAAGTGAGAAAAAAAGTTTGGTATTTTCAGTCCCAGCATGAAATGGATCGTTGTAATAATAATACTCTTCCTGTAAATCTTGTTTCAATGATTGAGTACACTCTTGCTGGGAGATCATAACTTAAACATGTTAGCACCAGCATTATGAGTCTTGGAAAATGACATTCTGGCTTGAAATCTATTTTAGTAAATCCAGCCAAATTGCGCTCGGCTCTACACCCTTGTCTCTGTTCATGCTTGGTTTCTGTTGAGAGATCCATAAAGCTTCCTTGATTCTTCAGGCTTTGTGTTGTCTAGAACGATTGGATTTCCAGATTTTGACAGTTGATGTCATGGTCTCCTAGTAAATTTGTGCTCTGTGATTGCTGACAGTGCAGGATGGCCACTCTTCACATGTCCAAGGTGTTCTTTAACTCATGTTTGTAACGTTCTGCTTGTCTTGCCTATGTAGGTAAGATAGGCAAGACAGGCAGAACACTACAAACATGAGTAAAAGAACACCTGGGACACGTGAAGAGGCCATAGATATATAAAAAATAGATTTCAATACCTACATTTCCACACCTCTGGAATTTTCATCTCGCACCTAATCCACTGTATCACAACACTTCAACCACACCTCTCACATTGGAAACATGCGCCTTTAACACATACTCCAAAGCACACACTACTTGGCTATATATTGGGCAATCTCCTATTGAAAAGAAATTAACCTGATGATGGCTCAGGCAACTGAGCTAAAACGTCATTTTCCAAACTTAGAATGCTGGTGCTAAGAGAGAACTGGTGTTTAAATAATTTTTCTGTTCATGGCTACTGTTTTAGCTTCAACAAATCTTTGATCCATACACAGTGATTTACCAGCTGTGGTATGGGCAAATCACACAAAAATAAACTCTTCACGATTTAGTGCCCTAAGGGGCCAGTTACAAAGCAGTGTGCAGCACTATGGCAGTGTCCTGCACTTTGATGAAAACCACTATGCTGCCAGTTACACTAGAAAGTTTGCAGCAGTAGCACACGGTGGATCCATGAACAAGACTGGTGCAATCAAGCCTGCAAGCACATTCAAAGAGGCATGAACACATTCATAATGTACAATGGTGACAAAAGCATGGAGACGCAACATGAAGTGCTGCAGTGGGGTGGCTCCTGTGTCTCATAATGCACAGCATGGTAACCATGGTAACCATGGCAAAGTTGCTTGTGCCATGGTGCCACAAGCTGTGGTGTAACTGGGCCCTAACCCCAAGTATACACACATGGCGGTGGCTTGGAGGACATTTTCACAAACAAAACGCATCCCAGCAAAAAAGTCTGTGGAATTTTCTCTGTTCATGTCTGTGGATTAAAAATTGTGCTTTACATATGACTCTTGTGACACTGTACTGCTGTGCAAAAATTTACTGCGATGAATGAAGAATTCACAAAGTAATTAAGTATTAATGCTACATACCAAAGCTGTTTCCCAAGCTTAGTTTTTACCCGCAAAGTTTGAAGCCTATGAGCGTGCACACCTCTTTAATCCATAGCATGATAGCACAGAAGGGCACAAAGTTGTGGTGAGCACTTGGGGTGGCAGTTTGAGTGACAATTGGAAACCGCCAACCCGATCTGGCACATGGCACAGACATGCATGTGGCAAGCAGTCACAAGTAGCTCAACTGGAAGTAAGATTTTAATCATGTCAGCACCGGAAGGAAACTAACCCATAGGACTTCTTCACAGAGTGGTGACTGTGCAGCTCCAATAATCTGCCAGCAAATTTGAAGGACTATTGTTATTAATTATGTTCTTTTTTTGCTCCTACTGTTTGCCAATGGCCAGAGTTACATGTAAGGCACAGGTGGCTGCTCTGAGATCCCATTCCTAGGGAGATTATGCATAAGAGCAACTGTGGTGTGGTCGAGAGAGATAGCAAGCCTTAAGATTTGTTTTTTTCTGCAAGGCATTTATTGATTACTGCAGCCATCTATCATTGCTAGGGGTGAATCTCCATCTAGTGTATGTGACCTCATCCAGCATTTTCCAGGATGTGAGGATGGGACCTATTGTTTAGTCTGGTTTGACCATGATCAGTACCAGTACCCCTTGGAATTTAACCCCATTTGATCCCCCATGGTACCACGAAAACTATTCTGCATTGATGCCGCCACGCTGTGTGGCTCACTCAGACAGAAAATCGATGTGTAACCTGTGGAATGTGTGGCCTTGCTGAAAATCAATGTGTAACCTGTGGAATGTGTGGCCATGCTGCCCCTTGCAAATCGATATCCAGTAAGATTTCAAGGTTACTTTTCTTCAGACAATCAAAGATCATACAAAGCATAGTGTAAGGGAGTGTTTGGAATTGTGCTAGCATACAAAGCATAGTGTAAGGGAGTGTTTGGAATTGTGCTAGCTCCATATTTAAACAGACAGTTTGCACAGGCCACAGTTAAAGAACATTGTTCTATTTGGGCCTGCTTTCTTGTCCAGTGATGCAAGCGACAATCGCTTCTTGTCTGTTGACTTTATTGGCAACAGCTTCAGCAGCCTCACGTTTCTGTAAGCTTAAAGTTGTAGAACAAGAGAGTGACAGCAAAACCTCAAAATCTGTTTGTTGAAATACGTGGTGTTGGGGAATGTTGTTGATATGCTCTAGCAAATGGGTTTTTTTTACAGTATACACACGCTTGCAATTAGTGCCTTTCTGTCCCACACACGATCAAACATTCCTTTCTAATAAGTGGAGCAACCCAGAGCTGGTGTCGGCACTCTGCATGCACAATTGTTTACCAACTATACTAAAGATTAGCTTTTTAAAACACCACTTAGACTCTTAACTGTTGATGAAGACCGATTGACCAAAACTGTCAGGTCAAAAGCAGTTTATACTCTAGAGACTCAGCATACACAGTTCATGTGTATTTGCAGTTTGATGTGTGGACAATGTTATTTATAAATTTTTTACTTTTTTTGTGGGAATAATTAAAGCTCATGGTGAGTTACCTACTACTTCCTCTCCAGCAATATATCATACAACAATGCTGAGGGCTTCAAGCCAGCACGTAATGGCAGCAGTTTTGTCTTGGGAGACCTGTGAGTGAGGCTTGAGGTGTTTTAAGAATTAGATGTCATTTGATTTTTGGTTGTGACAAAATGGGAACTAGCTAGAGAACACATTTTTTGCGTTGGCATCTTCATCCTAAATGTACATGTAGAGATGATGACGTAGCTAAGCCTGTTGTTTTTGAAATTCTTGTTGTTTTATGTCATTGTCAAAACTTCAACTGTTTGATGGAGTAAAATAAATCTTTTGTGACAACATATGCAGATCAGGAGTACTATGTGACAGCTGACATAGGGGTTCAAACTAGTGTTGCTACTAATTAGCTCTTCTGAGGTCTGTATGGTGTTCAAACTAGTGTTGCTATTAAGTAGATATTCTGATGTCTGTATCAAAATCACTGAAACCACTGCAATCCCTGAAAACACACATTGCACTTGTTATTTCTAAAGTTGCAGAACTAACACCAGGTGTAGGATGTGGATAGTGATCAAACACCTGGCAATTGAAACCAGTCACAGTACATGTTCTTGTTCAAGTTCTCTTATCACAGGCTTGCTCTTTGTGAAGTGTCTGGCTGTTTAGTCCTAGAATTTTCCATACAAGCACTGCCAAAGGCATCATCCATTGCCTTTGCATTCTCACACATTGCCCTATTACAGTAATAGAATTGCCTCAATGCACATTAATGTCATTGCGCTAATGGCCCCAGTGTATGTGTACATAAGAATACTGATTGCTAGTGTGGTTGTCTTGAACATTTGAAGGAAGTGTCAAAGAGTTGTTTGGCAATGTACACAAGTGATTTGTTCTTTGGAGAAATGGCTTCTAACTTTGCCTTGCAAATAACGTTTTGAGAGAAATGCAAAGCCTTAAGTCACAGTTATGATGCTCAGTGCAGTCTTCAAAAACTAAATAAGTATTGGACTGTGGGACTCCATTCAAACAATTGAAGAGTTTTCACATTAATTGTGTTCATGAGCTGTCTATCAGGAAGTTAGTTAACATCCTGCAACTGCATGGCTGGAGACCCGATCCACTTCTCCCATCTAGTCAAGTACATGAATGTATATTGTTTTCATAAGCATGCTGACATCCAAACAGCAGCAGACAATGCAAGAAAACTTAAACCAGGAAGTAGGTTGCTCTTTGCTCTCAGTATGCACAGAATGCACGCAGTACAAACCATATACAATACAAAAGACCTATTAAATTCCAGGATAACTGAGGCCAGAAATGAAAAGACCTATTAAATTCCAGGATAACTGAGGCCAGAAACGAAAAGGAAAAAAGGAAGAAGAAATTATAAATTTACACCTACCACCCTTGGCCCAAGGGCGGTGACAGAAAAACCCAGTGGGAATAAAAATAGCGGGACAAAAAACAACATCCTGTACTAGCAAAAAGCAGTAAGCCATCGAAGACGTGGAAGAAACATGAAAAAAATCTGAGAGCTGCCATATTGTAATGTGAATAAAGCCAGACTGAAGAAACAGGCAGAGGGGGGACCACTGTCCAAGCAAGCTTCAGGGGAGACCAACCACAGTGATGAGCACGGTTTGGCCATGGTGGTTTTATACCCACAGACCAAAGTAAGTGCATTTGTCTGAAAATATTCTTTTTCCTCTAACTCATTGCATTGAACAATGGGAAAAAAATCAATTTTTAGATCTAAATATTGACAACCATATGTTTATATTTGCCTTCCTCATGAGACCTTTATGTGCATTTGTCATCAGGTATGCCTCTCACAATCGTTTGACAAGTGTCAAGCCTCTTGGACAGATTAGCACTCTCCGTTACTGGTGAGTGTGCTGTTGATGTGCATAAAATGGAACTATAATATGAAGTGAGCTCCCTACTAAGCCTGTCTGTGGTGCAGTACAGACTTCAACTTACTACTAATCCAAGTGTTGATAAAGACTTGTCTTCACAACTGCGAGTACATCATGATCAAACAAAGAATGAGATGAAACTGTGATCGAGATGAGTAATGAGCTAGACTCTAGAGTGATAAGCATTCGAATTGAGTTATAATTCAGCAACAAAATTAGCCAGTGCACAGTTATAATGAGTTAGGTAGTGCAATGTAATATGAACTATTAATATTGGATACACTGGTACACTAGATCATTGGGAAGCAGTTCATTGTTGATTGTTGGCAATGCAAGCAAAAGAAAACGAAACAAAGTACAACTGCAGCGGATTGGTGCAGTCAGTCGATCATTGTTATCCTTGTACATAATCTGAGAGAGAATTCTCAAGCAAGGTCTACATGCATATGTATATACTGAAACTAGTACACAACTGAAGCCCATACACCTGTTTCGTAACCTAATTGAGACAGGAGGGCTATCTAATTTATAAGGTATGATTGTGGGTCCTAGGGCTGTACAAGTAGAAAATCAAGACCGCTATAAAGAAGAAATTTTGGGACCAATCAATGGGAGCAGTTGATCAACATCCTCAATTTGTCATTTGTTTCAATCTCTAGTGCATCAGTCTGATAGAAACTCATCAGAAATCGAATTTCATATGGAAATTTGGACAAATTCTCATGAGAAAAAAATATTCACAAGAATATTTTGTAAGGGTGGACACTAAGTGGGATGCATGGTACTGAAATCGGAAAGGAAAGTTCATTTACTTGGTTGAAAAAGTAGCATAGCCTATCTGTGGCATGCTGCCATATTTGACTTCTGTCTGACAGATCACCATTGTGCCTTTGCCAATAGCTGGATGCAGTAGCTTCATACACAGACACACATGCTATTGACAGTCAAAGCTAGTTGTCTACTCAGTCATCCTCAACTGCTATATCTTCACCAATTGCAGTTGTTTTGAAAGCCATTTATTAAGTGGGTAATGAACAGAACACTCAACATAACCGATACACTAGACTATATAGAGACACAAGATGGCAACACAAGCAGTTAGTTTAACACCACTAATTGATGCTAATGAATAACACTACAGCAGACTTTTTTGTGTCTAGCAGAATATTTGTATCTCCTTGTTAATGTCTTTGTGCCATGTTATCTGCTACTACAGATGTCCTAGGTATTTGACATGCCTTTTAATTCCTGTTAACCCACCTTCTCACTCTTCTTTTGCAATGCCTTTTTACTTAGTTTCAATTCCCGTCTGTGTGCTTTTGAAATTTCGTGCAACAATTCCCACTTCAATTGTATTTGCTATTGAGAAAGTGCACATGAAAACAATTTAAGAGATCTCTGACAATGAGCCATTATGAGTTCAAACATCTCCGATTCACAGCTAAGAGAAGAATTTGTTGAATTCACATAAGCAGTGCTGTTCTCCCAAACACTGCTGGCTGATGTATTATTCCATATATGGGCAAGTAAACCATTCCCATACATTCAATAACACTGTTAATACTTAGAATTTCCTAATGTTAGAGACATGCATCTTGAGTAAGCTTGGCACATGTTTTCCTTCTTGATCTTCGATATCGGGCCCCTTTTCCTGTCCTGTTAGCAAGTTAGTACCTGTATCTTAACTTTTTTGAGAATAGATTTTGCAACATCACTGTCTCTCATGCAATGTTTTCTTGTCATTGAACAGACACAGACTGATAAAGCAGTAGTTGCAGTAAGCCTGTATTTGGTGGTCAGCAGTACGCATTACATATATGCCCACACATGGCCTCACACTCACTCAAAACCAAAAAGCACCACGGCTAAAGTGCTGAAAGAGTAAATACAGCTTGGGAAAAACTCTAGCAGCATGTAGAAGTATCTTCACAAGCAGCCATGTTGGTGGCCAGATTAATTTTCAGCAAATGCTGATGAGAAAACACCTCCGTGCTCTGGCAGACACGTTCTATGGGGAAAAAAACCGTTCACTCTTGGCTGATCTTGCTGCAAAGAACTGCTGAATTAACACAGATCATAACAGAAGAAAACAGATCAGAGATATAGCTGCAAAAGGTTCATGTGTTACATGGTCACAGGTGGACAACAGAAAACATTCTACAGATCGAAGGGTAGGTCTGAGGCCACTACCAAGTAGTTGCTACCACAAATACTCTATATAGCACATTGTCCACTTATTTATACTCTCATGGTATACCATGCACCATGACATAGTCATGTGCCACAGGTCACGTGACAAATACATGATTCCAAGCATAATCAACCACGTCACTCTGCATGAGGGACCATGGTTCTTCCCTCTGTAAAACAGGTTGTTCTACCCTTTGTTTGACGTTACACCCACAGAACCACAGCAAGGTTCTGTTCCCACAATTATTTATTATCCTTCAACAAACATACATTCACCTGAGGGTTGGATCTGAGCCAAGGACAATCTTTATTTCTAGGTGGAGGCAACCTTCAATCACACATGTACATTACCAGCTACAACTACCTGAACAAAAAGACTTCTGGGCTGGGGCTTATTTTCTAGGGATTTGGGGCTCACAAAATGTTCTGGGTACTAACAGCCAATCAGGAGAGACAGCACGATTAAAACTATAAATGGTAAAGCTAAGGGGAACACAACCAATTAGAAAAGAGTAGGACCAATATGACTAAATAAAAGAACATTGAAGAGAAGACAGCTGATAGAAGAAGGATAGTTCTAAACATTATGTGCCATGGTGCTTGTGTGTATGTGTGTGGGTGTGAATGTGCATGGGTTAGAGTACAGGTATGGGTGTATGGGTGTGTATGGGTTTGAGTACGTTGTGGGGAGTGTAATGCATGTGCATGATTACATGTGCATGTGTGTGCATGCATGATGTCAAGCTGGTGTACATGGGCCAAGTCACAGTACAGGTTATAAAGCTGTTTTACATCTCCTTTCAGCTGTGAAGAACCATTATTTCTAGCAGACCATTATTTCTAGCAGACCGTTATTTCTAGCCGACCATTATTTTGAGGTATTTTGAGTTTTCACCATTTTGCACCATTCACTGTTTTGCTGTGTTATAAGTTTGTGTTTCTTTGACTAAGAGTCAGAAGAAGAAGAACAGGAAGGTCTGAGTTTCCAGGTTAAATTGTTGTGCAAATATTGTTTCTGATGTACAACTGTAAGGGAAATCTTTCGGTAAGACGAATAAGATAAAGACAGTGAGAAGCAGGACTTTGCGATTGTCCATAGGGCTTGGGACAGCTAACAACACCAAGGATAATCAAACAGAAGTAAAGCAACAGTTTGAGGAGAAAGAGTTTGCTTGAGAAGATGTACATCACACATGGATCTGGGGAGAGGGTTGGTTGACTGACTCATTCCATGCCTAGCTTGAAGGGTATTATTACCACACACAGGGGCAATATAACTAATTTAGCACTGTTAAATACAAAAAAAATGAACTGCCATATATAGACATTTCTTCATGCATACACTAATGTCAGTGTATTGTGACTGGGCCAAGGGGGAGTTTCAGCCGGCTGTTTTTCATGTTCTCTTGACGCAATCTTTATGCAGTGATGTCTCCCACAATCGAATCTATCAACCTGGTCCAGGCGTGTTTACCAACCTGCTCAACCTGCAATACTTGTAAGTATTTCTCAACAAGGCTTTGCAGCATTGCTTTGTATTAACAATGTAACAATTTTAAAGTTGTCTATTCATCATTTATTGGCACCAGGATATCGTGTGCCACTCTGTACTATTTATTGCTATGGGGAGATTTGCAGCTCAAATTTATAGTCTGGCCACATCATCGACCAAACACAGAAGCATTGTGATCAATGTGGTTTTTTCAAAGTGCTCATTCACACCCTTTTTCTTGCAAAATACAGAAACCTTTCCTACAACAACATCACAAGCATTGCTGACCTTTTTGTGAACTTGACTGCGCTACGCTATTTGTGAGTGATCATGCAGGATGATATTCATTGATTGGAGCTGCTTCCTGTCCACTCTCTTAGCTAGTGATTTGTGCATGCTCTCTAAGCTTGAGTTCTTCTCACCTTCACATGTTATTAGTTTCCACAGAACAGTTTTCCAGTTGTTGATTTTTATTAAGGTCACAGGTTAACAGTAAGTTGTCAATAACAGTTATGAAAGCTTGGGCATTGTCTTCACAAGTATGTATTGGTATATATTGCTGAGGTGCATTGTGTGGCTGCTTGTCGGTTTCTGGAGTTGTGAAACTATATTATTGACTGATCGCACTTCGTATTGCAAAATGGTTCTCAGATGCGTCTTTGTTGTGTACAATTTGCTTGTTGATTAAGCAGTCTCATCAATTCACGGTACAGTGGTGTTGTTTGTAAACATTTGCCAGGGATGTGTCTGGAAACAAGATTGATGACTTTTCTGTGACAGCACTGGATGATTCACGTAGTCTTCTTGTTTTGTAAGTTTTTTTTTATTTTGCTTAAAATTTGGGTGTGACATGTAGTGAGTACAGTCTAGGATATTAATGTACCATTTTCACAAGCCTGCTATTTTCTCATTTATGTTAATAAAAGATATTGCAAATGCAAGTAATCAGTTTTCTGATCTATAGCATTTTGCAATCATATTTTTAACAGTAATGCACCGACTGATCTCTAGCAAACAGTTTTTTTTCTCTCCAAAAACATTTTGGAAAGGTTTACTTTTCCATTGTCAGTTAGAGAGTGGCTGGTGTTTTTAGCTTCAGTCATCCTAGCATATGTGCATGTTTTCTGTGAGACTATATTACTGCTATAATAGTGTGGGTGAATTTTTTATTGAGGGTATAATGTGCACGATGTCTTAATAAAGTAGTTAACATGTAAATAACGTCCCTGAGAATGATGCTGCTGTGGGAAATGATTTGTGAAGTGGGGTAGTTACTCAAGAAGTGGGTAGTCATTTGTGAAGTGGAGTATACATAGTCCTTTATGAAGTGGGGTAGTCATTTATGAAGTAGGGTAGTCATTTATGAAGTAGGGTAGTCACTTATGAAGTGGGGTAGTCCTTTATGAAGTGGAGTAGTCGTTTATGAAGTGGGGTAGTCATTTATAAAGTGGGGTAGTCATTTATGGAGTGGGGTAGTCATTTATGAAGTAGGGGTAGTCATTTATGAAGTGGGGTAGCCATTTATGAAGTGGGGTAGTCATTTATGAAGTGGGGGTAGTCATTTATGGAGTGAGGTAGTCATTTATGAAGTAGGGGTAGTCATTTATGGAGTGGGGTAGTCATTTATAGAGTGGGGTAGTCATTTATGAAGTGGGGTAGTCATTTATGGAGTGGGGTAGTCATTTATGGAGTG
>JAOWAW010141319.1:0-10776 GCA_028565695.1 Nicola tetela
CTTTGAATTGTTAGAATAGTGCTGAACAGACACACACACACACACACACACACACACACACACACACACACACACACTTGACCATAATAATTACGTATACAAGATGTTGTTTAACAATGTGAATACATTATAATGCGATTTCTACCCAGTCAACACAACTACCACCGGTTAATGTCATCTGAAGTATGATTTTTCATAATATAAGGGAATGTATTTTCTCTTAGCATATGGTCTAATTGCAATTGAAGTGTCAGCTATGTGGGCCTGTCTCTGTCTTGATTTCTTGGCAATATCTAAGGTTTGTTTCGTTAATCTATGGATATCTTTTGATAGGTGGCAGCACGCTCTCTTCACCGTGAGGCCAGCATGTTTGAAGAGGAAGGCAACACCCTCGTTACGGTCGCCAAAAAGATGTCTCGGCAGATGAAGCAGATGGCGGAGTTTACACGGCGCCGAGGACCATTACAGGTAGAGAGAATAACCTTGTCAAAAAAAAAATGATAAGCACAGGGCAGCAAGTCAGAGTTCTTTTGGTGTTGGTTTGCAGAATAAAGCATCTGACTCCAAACACTGTGCATGGGTACAGTATTATGTCTGAATTCAACATATGAGTCACACATGTCTGAAACTAAAGTTTACAATGTATATGCATGGTTCCTTAATAAATTGCTTGTATCCAGGGGTTTTCTCTTGGTTCTCTGGTTTCCTTCCTCTGAAATAAAGAAAATTTCAGCCTGAAAGTCCTAAGCAGTTATGGATCAAGGTATTTTTCTACCACCACACTCAGCATATTCCTGTAGGATGAGCCTGGCTGCTCGAATGCTAAGGGTTGTCATTTGTGCTGCCCATACAAATCCCTGAGCCTGATGTGTCACTGCCAGTAAAAATGTCAATATGGCTCATCTAGGAGGACTTCCATGCGACACCACTCAATGTGGAGAAAGTGAATAATTTTATAAAATCACACAATTTAGTTCACATTCATTTCAACAAGAAGTGCAGTGGACTGTCAGAATCTCTTATTCTACCCATTTTATGTTCTTGCAGTCTTCGGGTGGCTGTCATACTTTGCAACTGTGCACACAGGCATTTCTGATGAAAAGTGTGTTTGTGATTATTCTTTCTCCCCTCTTCCGTCAGAGCACGTCAGAAATGATTGAGACAGCTCAGGCAATAGCTGCCAACAGTGGGACAGTCGCTGACTTTGCAGGACTCATTGCCAAGCAGACAACTGATAAACGGTGAACTGCCAAACATGTACACACGCACACTTTATACTTGTATATGTACACAATGACCACAGTACACATGCATCATACACAATCACCTAATAACACAAAATTCAGTGCTTAGAGCAATGTAAAAGCTAATGCTATCAAAATAAAAAGCAAACTGTTAAAGAAGATTGCTTTTAGTTATAAAAACCATAATGCACATCAATAGATGATAACCACAATAGGGTCACACAACAGGGGTCATTGCTATAGACTGATGATTGCATTGGTCCACTTGCTCAGATCAGTAAAAAGATCAATGAGTTCTTTCATGCAGTCATATCAGCCCAAAGTATTGAAGAGTAGTGGCAAGAGGATAGTACATACTCACACTGAGGTGGCTCTCACAAATGTCTTCAAACTGAGGTGGCTCTCACAAATGCATTGTCCTTTCATACTGAGGTGGCTCTCACAAATGCATTGTCCCTTCAAACTGCTGGCAGGGATAGCTAAAGAGGAGTGAATTCTTCTGTTGCCAATCATGAATCAACTCAGGTTGTATCATCCTCAAATGTTGCTGTTGGAAGCTTCATGTCAAGGGCTTGTTTTGCAGCTTCATTCATGTGTTATATCTTCCCAACTGTTTGTTGCACATTTTTTCCAGAATTCGTGCAGAACTGGAGGATTGCGCCCTGGCAATTCCGACCTTCAGCACTCAACTAAAAATCTTGTCATCAGTCAAACTAGCAGCAGCTTCGCCACGTGATCGCTCGGTAACAGCACACACAAACATGCACATGCTCACACAAAAACACCTCATACACACCATGTATATCTAATCTTATGACGAATGCACGAAAAAGAAAACAATAGTTGCGTACAATTTGTATTTTGGTTGCACCATGAAGCATGAAGGCAAGTGCTGAAGAAAAGAAAAGTAATTTTCTCCCAAATACCTTTGGTTTGTTGATTTTCTGTTGTGAAATGTTTGCAAATTGTAATTTGTGCCATTTTCTTTGCATGGTCAGTTTTGTTTTGATGTGTCTGTGTGTGCCTACAGGCGGATGTCATGTTAGTGAAAAACGCTGAAAACCTTATGCAGACTGTGAGCCGAGCAATGCGTGCAGCTGAGGCAGCCTGTATGAAGGTGAGCACACACAAACATGTTATGCATGTATACTACGCTGTACACACGCACACACATTGCTTATAAAGGAGCTTGAAAGAGAAAGAAATTAATTAACAATGCGATTCTTAGCAGTCCAAAGGTTGTTCATTCGTTAGTAAGTCTGCCCACAATATGGTTTATTGAGACAATAGCTTGTGTTTTGGAGAAGGCCATGCCAATCAACGCTAGCCTGAGACTCTTCGCAGCAAACTAATAAACTATGTTCAAGAATTTTATAAGCTTATTGTTCTCCAACTTTATAGTGTATTCTTTCTTGAATTATTCCCACCTGACAGGGCCTCACTAAGCCAATCAGTGGCCACCCTGAAAGTCAGCGAGCAGTTGAGATGGCCCTTCGGTGGAAACGCAAGCTTTATAACCGGCGCAGCTTGGAGCACATAGTCGCTCCAATAGGAGCACTTGGACTACGCCGACTCAGCAGAGATCCATCTACTCCTCGCTTGGCAGATTTGTTGGCATAGGCACAATGTGCTGCAATACGAATTGCTTAATTCTCTGGAAAAACCTGTCCATGGTGACAACTTCTTCTAACCAGCTTTTATGGCTTCATCTAGCAGCCAATAAAATGTGTCGAAAATGTTAAACCACACCATTAGAGACCTGATTCTTTCTTCTGCATTATCAATTTCACTGCTTAGAATCGCCTTACAATTCACAGTTTTAGCTTATAAGTTGCTCAGTGCATGGCGATACAATGGTTACCGCTGGAGAAATATATACATGTATACCAGTGCTGGCTTGTCTGTCTAGGAGGGTTCCCATGGCATGACCCAAATATAAGGTGTGTGTGAGCGTGATTAAGAAATGAATGATATAAAGCAGCACTCGTGGAGTTCTTGGATGAGTGGGAATTGTTCATTGAGGGCGTGCGCTTTAATAATTATTGAAGGTGTTTCTACCCTTCGGCTGATTTCAGGAGCCAGATTGAAATGGCCGTAATGTTGTATATTGGTTTAAAGGCCTGGGTTGACTTAAACATGTGAAAACTGAAAACTGCGTTGTCGCAACGTCCACTTATTACTGAGAGACGGGCAGAAGAAAAATGGCGATGGAAACTTTAACTCTTTACTGTGTCTCTGATGTACAACATATCAGCCCAGTTCATTACTGTGGTTTCTCTGCAGATTAACAATACCGTGCTACAGTGTTTCAAATTAACAATACCGTACTATAGTATTACAAATTAACAATACCGTGCTACAGAGTTTCAAATTAACAATACCGTGCTACAGTTTTTCAAATTCCCGTGTCAAACTTATAGCATCAAGTAGTTCAAGATTTTCATAATATTCAACCTACCTCAGCTGCATTTCTTGGCCATAATTAGTGAAGGAGACGGAAAAGCCTTTTGTGCTACGGCTTTTGAGTTCAAGAGTCAGAGAACTTCTGTAGAAAATTTAAAGTCAATAGGGTAGGAAATTTACGTAAAGTTGAAGGTGGAGGAATGCCGTTTTGAGAAAACATTTAAATATCCCGCCATGCAGCCGGAGGATACAAACTCGCGGCCTCGACGCAGTCCTCACAACGCGCTATCGTCGGTGTCTGCCCAGCCGAAAGGCCTACCCAGAAGGCAATTGCAAGTTCCCTTACCTCACCAGTTCGCTACGTAGATCACTACCATTAGCAATGTTCAGCTGATTCAGCTAAATAAGAGCTCAGAATTCTGAGAGCTCCAAAGCTTGTTGGCTACAAAAAGCTAGATGGAGGTATATTGCAGCATTATTGGACAAGAAAGAAAACCGACAGCCAGGCAATATTCTGGCCAGGCCACCTGTTACAGATGGTTTGAGAGAGGTGTTTCTCGACAATAACTCAAAAACGGTTGCAACAGCCCATTTGTGAGGTAAAGCATTACTGTGTTATCTCTTCGGACAAGAGAGCGATAGCAAATAATTATTATCGATATTGTAATATTAGTCGTGCTGAAGCTGGTCAAAGTAACGTTCGTACACATCGACGCAGTCCGCCAGTTTCTGCCTCTCTATATTATGTCGGTATGAAACTCTATTGATTTTTGCAATTGCTTAGCCTTCAACAAGCAATACCAAACTCTCGATCGGGAGAACATAACATCTTCATGGTGGTTTTGTCTCTCGAAGTTCAAGACCTCAAGTGGCCAGGCGGGCTCATTTGGTCACGTGACCAACGCGGCCCGCGGCCGTGCGAAACAGGCGTTGTATTAAGAAGCTGAATCCGGCCATGAAATGAGTCGAACGGAAGAGCATGCAGTTTCTGAAGAGACATCATATTCTTCGCGCGGCAGCTGGAGGTTTGCTGTGACGACAGAAAGGATGTGGTCTTTCCTCTTATCTGTTTTTGCTGCCTGTTGCCTGCTGAGTTCACCTTGCACGAAAGCAGCGGTGAGGCTACCAAACATTTTCGGAAATGGCATGGTTCTTCAGGTTGGTGAAACAGTCAGTCACATCGGTATCTACAGTATTGAGAGTCGCCATTTCTTTCTGTGCATTGCCCTTTCTCTTCCTAAGCTTATGCCCTAGTTTTACCGCTCACTGCCTACAAATACTCGACCCATGGCGATGATGTCCCTGCTAGCTCGACGCGGTGTTCTTTCTGTCACCGACGAAGTCGGCGTTAAGAGCGTTGCTGTATTTGCTCCTCAGAAAGCAACCCATACGAAACACGCACACTCATTCTGAATATTATCCGTGAATTCTCACCCCCTCACAAACTTTGAAAGATGTGTAACTCCCAGCAGTCAAAAAGTAAATTGATTCCAGGCAAATAATAACGCTCAGCGCTTCCTTTCAACTGTAAAGCTTAGATTAAATTAATGGGAAAAATTAGTTTACAATGAATTTCATTTCATCACCAAAAGATGCAGGATTCGTATCATGGCATTTCTGAAAATCAGGGTGCATTGTTGTACTTAGACGAACCACGAATACGGTGCTCGTGCCTTCATCTGGGGATGGGCTGACGTTGGAGAAAAAGTCACTGTCGAGACGGAAGGTGGACCGTACCAGGTAGCTGCTGATGGAAAGGGAACGTAAGACGAAGAACAACTATTACTAAATTTGCTGTTTCCTTTTCCTCCATTTTTTAAATGTTCACAGTCTTTTTCATTTCAGCCCTCCGACACAATCCAGGCTCTAAATTCCTCCTCCTTCTCCTCCTCGACCAATATCAAAAGTTATAATTTTTATTCCTTTCAGTATCACTCTTCCATTTCTTCTAAACTTCACATTCAAGAGGGCTGAGATGGTCCACCACACTTTTATGAGTGCAATTGCCATAACTAACCATGTACCAGTCAAACAACGTTTGGTATATATTGTGCTTTTAAGCCTGATGCATTCCATCGTCTGCATCACAATGCACTCTTCACTCATAGCCTTGTATTCAGGTAGGCATGTATCAAGTTTTCTCCGGTTAGGCAATACAGTGTGCACACAGGCACCAATATATGTGTGCCATTCTCAGCATGGTTCATTTTGTGCTAAGTGAATGTTTGTGCATTGTTTGTTTGCCTCATGTGAGCAGATGGAAGGTCATGCTGAATCCATCCCCCTTGGGAAAAGTGACCAGCATTACAGTGGCTGGGGAGAGTGGACCAAACATTACGCTTACTGATGTTCACTGGGGAAACGTCTTGCTGTGCTCCGGACAGGCAAGTACTGATAAAGTCTTTGTGAGTAATTGTTCTACCCAGACAAATGATAAATTGGCCAGTCAGTTTTATGGTGCATGGGGTACATGACAGCTTACCACTGATCTGCATTCCGGTAGACAGTGAGACGCACACTACAAACAAATGCGATGCAGATTTCACATAAAGGCGTATTTCTTCCTGAATTCGAAGCCTTTGCAAAACACTCTCTGAACTGTGAAAAAGTTACAATGTCATGACCCTTCTCTCTGGAGTTAGTACTATTATTAAGTTTATATGAAGTCTTGTCCGGGGCTCTCCTGATCATTCCCAGGCAAAAGTAAAACAATGGGAATGAAACTTGTTGAGAGTATGCTCCAGGCAAGACACCAAGTGATCATTTAAAGACTAACATGATAAGCAATGATGATGTCATTTATGTTGTTGGGTTCTTCACCATGTAATTGATGTTCTCATGTCAAACTCAAGCTGTCTCTCTTTGCTTTCATTGTTCATGAAAAAAACAACAACAACAGAGCAACATGGGTATACCAGTGTCATATATCTACAATGCCACAGAGACGATTAAAGAGGCTGCACGTTTTCCAAATGTACGACTGTTTCAGGTAAAATCCACTGACTTGGCTGAAGTGTCATTTAACACACTCACAGCACTAAAACGATGTAAGCTACACAGCACGCACAATGAATTTATCAAGAGGCCCATCAATGTCTACACGACACGGCCTAGTGAGAGCTAGACATACATATCATTAACTAATCACAGGCTCACAGTCGACTGTGGCAGGTGAGCCATACCATACTGCTTAATCATTGGATATGGACTGCAGGTAACAAACAAAGGCACATTAAAGGCATTACATTACAGGAGATTGTCTTGAGCTTACAATACATGGTTCTTGTATGTACTGATAAATGACAACACTGTATGTGCTGTCAATCATGAACATTCATCAGATATGTCAGTGACAGACAAGACTTTGCAATTAACCACCATCATTGCTGCATGTGTCTTCTTGTTAATGTTGCTAAACAGGTGCATATGAACAAGCCACAAGCAGCAGAATGAACTGATTAATGATGGTCTTATAAATGTTGTTCTTTGTAATAAAAACAAAAACCTAATGTTGTTTTCACATTTCAAGAATTCAAAACAGCTGTACACATTCTCTTTTTCTGTATCGAAGGTTAACAGATCATCAAGCAGGACACCTCTGGATGATGTTAATGGCACCTGGCAGATTAACTCGCCAGAGACTGTGCCTCCATTTTCCGCCATCTGCTACCTCACAGCTCTGTGGATGATACGCATGCACTGGAGGAATTCCCCTATTGGCTTGATTCAATCTGATGTTGGTGGTACGCCAATTGAATCCTGGACAAGTGCCGAAGCATTAAAACAGTGCCAACCTCCTGAGGATCAGACAGAGAATAGCCGTTCCAAAAACTTGGGAGTAGGTCTGCTGGTTAGTTACGTTGTTCATCAGGGTTGTAATAATTTATCTTCTCCTCTGCATGGCCGTTATGCAGTCTCAAACATCAATTACTGTAATTCTTAAAAATTCGGCAACAGAGGACAAAAAGTAATTAATGCACAGCATTTTAATCTTGGCACCAAAGAAGTAATGCATATATTATACATGTAGTTTAGTCTACACAAAAGCTTTCAGTATTATTTCAATTTTGGCTCTTGCTTCTGGTGCCGCAAACAACTGAAAATAAAATGCTGCAAAGCTTTCAAGAATTACAGCAACAATTTTTGAGCATTTGCAGTGTGTCAACACTTCAGTCATTTCACACATACACACATACCACAGCAAAGCATTCTTTTGAAATGATTGCCCCATTATCTCCTGTTTTGTGTTGTGGTGTTTATGTCAGAGTCCAGAGTTCGAAGTGATGGGCCCTTCTGTCCGTTACAACGCAATGATCCACCCACTCGTTGGCATGACAATACATGCTGCTCTTTGGTACCAAGGAGAGGCAAATGTCTGGGAAAGTCGAGCGCAGTACAGGTGTCGCCTTGAAGCATTGATCCAGGTAAATTTCAGGAACAACTGATTTCTGATTATGAGCATTGGCCATAGTGTCCAGGCTTAGCAAAACAGGTAAACCACACACCATTACTGATTTGCCTGTACTAAAATTGAAGCCAAGCAGAATGATTAGATTTCCATGTGGTGTAGTGTATCAGAAAGAAACGACAAGGTCACGAAACCATCACCTAATTCTCTTTCTTGTGTTGTGTGCAGTCATGGCGAGATGTGTGGGGTATTGGCGACTTTGCCTTCCTTCTTGCCCAGCTGGCTCCATGGAATAGTACCCGACCGGTCAGTGAGATCCGCCTAGCTCAGGTGGATGTTCTACCTCAGCCCGGTAGTAAGGTTTGTAGTAGGCCAGTACGTGTGCATGCTGTTGATTATCACTCAAATTGCCTTGATTGTCAGTGAAGTATTGAGCAGATTCGTGTTTTTCTGTCTCTGTGGTGTGTGTATGTTGTGCATAAGAGGGTCTGGGTGAGTAATACAAGAGATAAAGTAATGTAATACTAACTGGGAAAGAAGATGACCAGCTAAAAATTTGAGGGGATACTCATGATCAGTCAGCAAATGCCAAAAAAATCGACAGGCATGACGCTGATATTAAGACTGCTGTACTGTCAGCAATAAAGCATTCGTTCTTGCAGCACCCTTTTGATTGCAGCCAAATTATGCCTGTGCTTGCATCATACTGCCTCAGCTTGTTGGTGACATTCATATTTCACAATCAGAATTTTACAAGTTGTCAAACTGCAAAGTGATCAAGGTGCTGCAAAATGGCGTTTCCATCAGCGATGAACATTGTGAGGTCTTGTGGAACACACAGTGTACATGCACATGCAGCTCAATGCAAAGACTTTTCACTATAATAGGAAGAAAAGAAATGAAATGGAATAAGAGTCATGATTTTTCAGCTAGATTAGATATAACGTATTCTACAAATCGCAGGTTCATAACTTTAAATGACATATCGAGCTATTGATGTGCGGCACACTGACACAGTCCACAATCCTCCATCTTGGGCAAGGCATGTATTCTTTGTACAGACATAATTATTTCCTGTGATTCTAGATTTTGTCATTTCACGGTGTTAAAGATCATCTCTGTTGCTCTCAGAAATAAAAGAAGTCGTTTACAAAAAGTTAAATTTCACCAAATTTTATGTGAGACACAGTGGTAACCATGTGTAGTAGATGAATGGCACAGTTTATACATGGATGTGCATGAATAAAATTCATTTTTGTGGGACAGATATGATGCCCAGTTAGTTTACCTCATTTCCCATTCACTTAGTTGATGCCTCTTGCAGTTGGACACAGTCGGAACAGCTATCACTATTGACCTTGGTGATCCGGAGGGTGGTGTGCATTGTCACAACAAGACAGAGGTTGGCAGACGATTGGCCCTTCAGTTTCTTCATGTCGCACTTGGCTGGCAACTGCCACGTGTAAGGAGGACATTGATTGTCAGATATCGCCATTAATTTTTTTCTTATGCCAGACCAATATAAATATCACACCTTGGAAGTTTGATAGATTGTGCTTTCCTTGAAGTAAGAAAATCCATGGAAATGGTTGTGCCAGTTTCTTTGGAGTGTACTGCAGTAAATGATGGAAATTTTCGGGGTTTTTTGGAAACTGTTTTGTATGATTAGGTCAATTTCTCAGGGCCAATGTTTCAATCCGCAAGCATGGACAGGTAAACTGTGTCAAGACTTAAGAGAACCTGACTGGGTAGTTGTGACATGAAGAAGACTTCCCAACACACCTGAGTCACAAGAAGCTTCTTTTGTGAGATGTTTCAAAGAGTTTCTTGTGACTGGTGTGCTGGGAAATCCTCTTCAGGTAAACTGTGTGCTGTGTGTGTGTGTGTGTGTGTGTGTGTGTGTGTGTCGGCCGGTACATGTCAGTATGTGACACTGTGCTAAGTTTACTGCGATTAGAGATGATTGGAGATGAAATGAATTGCTTGATAATGTTATCAAATCTTCTAAAGCTTACTGAAATATTTAGGCAAGTTTATTTTATCCAGGTGCACAGCCACACATAGTTGATATAGCAGTGCTTGGATATACACATATACAGTATGTATACTAATACATGGACGATGAGCATAGGGCATGTGTTACATGATGGTGTACACTACACTCACTAAATAATTAATGCAGCACAAATAGACCGACGCACTGATCAGCAAGTGTAATGATTGATGAATACAGCCAATGAGCATATGCACGGTCACAGATGCTCCAGGTCTAAGTCAGAAATAGTGCAGGCTTCATGTCTCTGTGTCTTCCAGAGCTTCATCATTGTTAATTGGCAAGACAATACCAGACAGAGTTTTATCATGAACACACACACGCACACTTGCATGCTACTCATTGGTTACACACATACCGATTCCGATAAATGATGCGTGTATACTATTAACTTGTAAACTATAGTTCTATTCATATACATGGATTACATATAGCCAAATATTTGGTATTCTGTAGTTCTACCCAATATTTGAATACGAGGCTCAATCGAATGATTATTTCAATATCCAATGTATTCATTTCATTCTTGTAGACAATGTATATATGCTGTGTGTTGCATATGCTGTGCATGTTGTTTCTGTGCAATACTGATGATGCACACACACACACACACACACACACACACACACACACACACACACACACACACACACACACACACACACACA
>JAOWAW010141352.1:0-10771 GCA_028565695.1 Nicola tetela
CTTCTTCTTCTTCTTCTTCTTCTTCTTCTTCTTCTTCTTCTTCTTCTTCTTCTTCTTCTTCTTTATTTACCCACAATTATGGTTCTGCTGCCAGTGTGTGGGAGGTAATATTGTCTGATAAAAAAAATTGTGTGGTGTCATCAAGGTAAGCAACGTTAGAAATCAGGTAAATATAAAAGTGTAGTAGTTTTATATAAATATCATGACTATGCTTATTAGTGCGGATACGGAAGTGACGGACATGTGCAGTGTTGACGATGCTAGCCTCGACCGGAATATGGCCACGATCTATCTTCAGAATTTTGGTTTTCTCCTCATTTGCAAGAAGCCGCCAATCTTTCAGCCATACTCTTTTCACCGCAAGAACATACCTGAGACGCTGAATTGGGGAGCGCTCTGTTGGGGTGCGCTCCATTGAGTTGCGCTCCATTGAGTTGCGCTCCATTGAGTTGCGCTCCATTGAGTTGCGCTCCATTGAGTTGCGCTCTATTGAGTTGCACTCCGTTGAGTTGCGCTCCATTGGGCCTAATCTGCGCTGAATTGGGGAGCGCTCTGTTAAGGGTTACGCTCCATTGAGATGCGCTCCATTGGGCTTAAAGCTGCGCTGATTTGGGGAGCGCTGAATTGGGGAGCACTCTGCTAGGGTGCGCTCCACTGAGATGCGCTCCATTGGGCTTAATGTTGCGCCAAATTGAGTCACTCTGAATTGGAGCCACGGTGTGCTCTGTTGGGGCAGGCGGCCATTGAGATACATACGCGCTCCATTGAGCAGCGCTGGATTAGGTGACTATTTAGGTCGCGCTCTGTTGACCAGCGCTGAATTGCTTATGTTCGCAGTGATGAGCCACTACAACCTGTAAGCAGAGTTGGTTACCTTCTTGTTATCCCGCATTCTCCAACCAAACTGAGCACAGTCTATGAGCTACTCAAACGGTCTTTTCAACTTGCAGCACGTCTGGGGCAACAGCATGTCATCATCACGCTAAACCAAGCCATCTATTGCAAGGCGCAAGAGATCGTATGGAAGAAACGAGAGCAATTCCAACATGTACTGTGATTAGGTGGGTTTCACATGGCATGTGCATTTTTTGGTGTGATCGGAAAGCGTTTGGGGCAGCTGGCCTGCAGGACTTGCTCATTGAAAGTGGTGTTGTCGGTAGTGGTGCTACAAAAGGCGTTCTCTCTGGCAAGTACTACAACAGGGCAGTGAGGGCCCACAAGCTGCTTTTTGAAGCTTTGATGAGGCTGAAGTGGAAGGCATTTGAGAGCACGTTCTCTGATTGTCAAGATTCAGAGGTTGTAGATGACCTTCAACTTCTCTACAGAAGTTTGCGATCAGTTCACTCACGAGGTCAGCATGGCAAGCTACCAAAGCAATCATTCTCTTTACAGGCTTTAACATGCTTGCTGATGAATTTCTGGAGCCTGACGCAATGGAAGGAACTGGTAGCTCTATGGCTACTTTCTGGGATTCGTACATGGACATGGTGTCTCTTCTTTTGCAGTTCATTCAAGGAACTTGAGAAGGAAGTTGGGAGCTGCATCTTTCCTGTGTGCAACGTATGCTACCATGGATGTTTGCTTACGATAGGGTGCATTATGAAGGCTACGTGTCTGTTTATTGGTGGGAAATGGTCAGACTACCTCAGACAAACAGTCCTTCACATAAGTTGCTTATGGATGGTGAGTTCAATGTACAACGGAGTGCCTCCAATGCATTCAGCCAGGTTGCTGTCAACCAGTGCATTGAACAAACAATCAGTCGTAACACTATGTCTAAACATGGCATCACTGGCATTACTGAGTCTCAACCCAGCAGCTGTGCAGCACTGGATTTTGACAGTTCATGAATGAGCTTCAGTTGTTTGAGCTTGTTGTGAGATGACTTCCGCTGACCTGCGTGGTTCTGATGAGCTGAGATGCAAGGAGATGTCTAGTGCAAGGTTGCAAAAAGATGAAGAGGATGTATGTCACCTTGTTAGCACTATTTCTGCTTGGCTCAACACATTTAGCTATAAAGATGATGCAATTGTTAACATGGCTTCTGGAGTGGCAGCAACAAACGATGTCCAACAAGATCTCCATCATGCACACCAAAAGGGTGAAGAATCCATGCGAGAATTTATCAAGAGTCACCCTGAGACCAGCCAGAAGACACTGGATGAGCCAGTTCGTACCCTAAAGCTCAAAACATTCTCCAGTCTTTGTTCACGCCAAGTTAAGGCAAGCAGCAGACAAAATTAATAATCATGAAAGCTGACCAAGCTATTTTTTCCCGACTGTTTGTTGTGGCGCAGAAGAGATCTATAGATGTGAGAAACCTCCTTTCTTTTTCTCTAGGACCTGTACCACGGTCTTTGGGAAACACAGATGGCTCTCCAGCCAGAACCGACAAGTCAAAAGTTGCTTCACCTGATTGAAAGCGGAACTAGCCCTACAGAGAATGTGCCAGCTACTGCTGTACTGGTTGTAGATGGTATGGCACTATTGCAGGCCTTGCCTACACCACCTCAAAGGACCTTGTTTGAGGATTTGGCTTTTCAAGTCTTCACGCAGCTAACTGTCAATTTCAAGTTTGGCTGCCCTCGCATTGACTTTGTTACGGACCAGTATCCGTCAGTTTCAATCAAAACATCTGAGCATGCTTGCCATGCACAGAGGGGGAGCCTCCGCGTCAACATCCTGCACAGCCAACAGCTTGTACCACAGCAGTCGAAAACATATTTGGCAAATGGAAAGAACAAAGTTGAGCTGGCTAGGTACTTCTGCCAGGAGTGCCAGAGTGCAAAGTATGCTCCCCACTTGCTGAGTAAGTTGCTATGTCAGAGCAGCTGAAAAGTGCGACAGCCTCACCAGTGCTGATGGGCAAACTGTAACAGCACATGAAGTAGGCGGCCTTACCAACTATACACACAAAGAAGCTGACAGCTGAATTATTCTGCATGCTCACCATGCTGCTCTGAACATACCTAATGTTGCTATTGTAATCAAATCGCCCAACACAGATGTTACAATACTGGCCTGTGCATTTGTCTCCTGTACACCATCAGCCAACATGTATATCTGCACCAGCACAAGCAAGCATGCTCACTACATTTGCATGTGGTCAGTTGCAAATTCCTTGGGGGAGAATATTTGCAAAGCGCTGGTTGGAGTTCATGCATTTTCGGGCTATGACTCTACCAGCTGTTTTATGGGGAAAGGCAAAAAGGCTGCCTTTAAACTTCTGTCAACTGTTAGGTATGCTGATGCAATGAGTGAACTTGGGCAGTGTTGGGAGCCATCTGACCACTTGCAGCAAGAGCTGGAAGCATTCTCCTGTGCAATGTATGGAGTGCTTGGATCTTCAGTAAATGAATTGCGCTACAAACTCTTCTGTGTGAAATCACCGCAGCGCTACCAACAGCCAGCGTTGCAGGATGCTCTGCAGAATCATGTTTCAAGAGCATGCTATCTGGAGATGGACCATGGAGTGCAGCCCAGTTGTGCCTTCACCTGATCACCACAGCTGGATGTTACAGGATGGCGTCTTTCATGTCGACTGGATGGCCCAATTGCCTAGCCCAAAGGCAGTTTTAGAGCTGGTTTCTTGCAGCTGCAAGTCTGAGCAACAGTGCTCAACAAGTCCGTGTTCGTGCCATCGCAATCATTTGCCATGTACTGATTGCTGTGCCTATGCCAACCCTGTGGAACCATCAGCTGGTAAGTAATGCCAGAGTTTGGTATTTCTAACTGAATGTAATGATGCCGTGGCATATGTGACCCTGAAGAAGTTAATGGCATGAAACTGATATGGGCATAGGGTGTGCACAGCGGGTACACCGGCTAGGCAATGGGCGATAAAAAAAAATTCAGCAGCTATTGAATTTCAGAAATTTTATCCCCTTCCATAATTTCCAAATTCAGAGATGTTAAACATTGCTGAAAATTTCCAGATTTACAAAATTACCTTGGTGAGTTATTCAGCATTGTTTCTCCACTACGTCAGACACTACAGGTGACTATGTGGAAGGCGGAACGACTTCATCAGCAGAATCCGAAATGGATTGTGATTCAGAGGAGGAAACTTCTTGATTGTATTGCTACATGTTTGATAATTCACTGTGACTAACTATGGCATATCTCGTTTATTGTCCCATGCAGCACAATTTATTCTTGCAAAGTCAGTGATTCAATCAAGGTTTGAACAAGTAATAATCCTTTACCATGCAACAGTGGTATATCTTGCTCGTTTTTTTTTTTACATAACAGGTTGAAAAAGTTGTGCAACAGTTCGACCTGCGGTTCAGATTGCAGGGGATCATATCAAGCAGTTTAAGAGCTTCTCTGTTATGATTTGAGTAGCTTCTATACCCTTACAACGCCAAACCTTTTCTCCTCACGATGCATTGCGCCCTACTCAGATAGATTTCGAAGGAACTTCACGTCTAAATGGGCCCGGTAAGCAGATTTCGACAGCACTTCATACTGTTGCCATGGCAACTCATAATAGAAAGATCAGCCTTGAGAAGGGTTGTCATTCTGACCTTAGTGTCAGGCTTCGCAACGCCAACATACGGATTCTTGCTTCTTAGGATGTCACTTCCAACATGTGTCAACAGTAGCTTGTGGCCTAATAGTTGCAACACAACTTCCACTTTTTGGAGGTTGGCCAACAGACTACAGCTAAAAGCCCTACCAAGGTTGGAAGGCAAGTCCTCTGACTTCATAAGTTCACTAAGTAGATCACTATCATAAGCAAGTTTAGGTCATTTAGCTATACAAGTGCTCCAAATTCTGGGAGCACCAAATGTTGAAGGCTATAAATGGCTTCATGCAGGCATTCTATACCTTCATTGGTGATCCAAGAGAACCAACAGCTATTGGCAATATTTTTTAACTTCTGACAATGCCACCTGCTAGAGATCGTTTGAGAAGTGCTTTTCAGAAATAACTCAAAAATTGCTGCAACAGCCCATTTGAGGGGCCTTAAAAGTTTGCTGTATGGTTATCGCAGCAAGTCATACACTGGATGCCTTTCATCCGCATTGCGGATTTCTGAACCATCAGCACTGTGGTCTCCATCAAAATAAATGCACAGTTTGCATGTGTAACTAACAAACTAAACTTGCAGGCAAAATTAAATTAAATTAAAGGCAACTTTGCTTGCAGCAGCCTTGTGCACTGCTCCAATTTTTAATAGTCTGTTTGGTATCCACACGGTAATTCGCTGCAGTGGAAGCCATGTTACACATAACTGAATATACATGGAAATGGAAATTCCACTGTACTCAAAAATTGAGGCCTTCATTCGCTTGCCAAATAAAGCCTATTTGTCCAAACCATACAGATACAGAGGTCATTGTGCTTTATTGGTCATAAACCTTAGCTAACCCGCCCATTAATTTACGTCCGTACATAACGAAGACATATTGAACTTTAGCCACCTGTACTATGAGAGCAATACAGTGAATGCACATTCTTATTCTAATTCAATTCTTGAAGACCAATAACAAAAAGTAGTTTATGATATGACACTTCCACGACTTCCTTGAGTCATTAGCACTAGAACTGTGCTATAATAATAAAAATCAGAAATATTCAAAGGCCACCTGCAACTGCTTGGATTATAAAATGCAACTTCAGGAAGCAAGAGATAAAAAGGAAAGATACAGAACGAAGACACAACAAAATGACAGACAGAGAGAAAAAGAGAGAGAGAGAGGGGAGGGGGAGAGAGAAAGAGTGGGGAGGGAGGGAGGGAGAGAGAGAGAGAGAGAGAGAGAGAGAGACAGAGAGAGAGAGACAGACAGACAGACAGACAGAGAGACAGACAGAAAGAAAGAAAGAAAGAAAGAAATGGATATTACATCAAACGAGTGGGTGATCAGAAAAACTTAGTACCATTGCCCATGCCACAGTACATGTTTCATTGCGACATACACACCGAATGACATTGCATGTCCATACTATGCCAAACAAATGAACACCGCTTGGTCTTCCCTCACCCATTTTCTCTGGTTATGTATAACAGTGATCAACCGGCACTGCATCTTGGTCACTTACCTTCAGTACTCACACACAGCACACAGCCCGCTTACTGTTGAAGATAAGACCTCTGTCTCACAAACACCACAGCAATATACTCCTGCTACAACATTGTGATCCTTCGTGCACGCATGCTCATTTTTCTTGAAATGCATTCGGGCACAACGAAAGTTATCGTCCTCATGTGATGTGCATATACACAACGGGCACACAATCAGACAAACGGATATCGATATCGGAACACACAAAAACGTCAAGGCTTCCATTAACGCTTCAACGTTGGACACTCGCTGTGTGCTTCACAACTGTTCGTTCCTGCTTTCTTTCATGGTGAAGTAGTAACGAACCTCTAACGCCTTTACCAACAATCACTGCACACGCGAGCCTTCATAGGAGCAGGCATTAAATCGCCTTCTCCAAACTACCGGGTAGGTCGACCACGGAGACGGCATACAGAGAGAAAATTATGCTACGAGGAGACACGAGGATAAACTTTCTCCATCAAATCTCCGCTACCCGATCATGGTGACTTAACGCCTCAGAACACTGTACTCCCGGCCTACTACCAGCAAACAGGGCTCAGTGGCCTGAGAAAACTAACGCCGCGTAAGAATGGGAGAAGTGAAACGCAACCTAAACGCCGGTAAGTTTGTAGAACAATAATATCGTACGGAGCGTTTTACACAGTGCCACCAAACACAATCCCAAACACAGAGCTTCCCAACTGAAACATTCTTTGCCCTGCAATCGATACACTTTTTTCCAGGACCGCTAGTATATCTGCCAAAAGTACTGTTCCCACCTTGAACTTTAGTAACAGAAAACGCCGAAATAATAATAAAATCACCAAAAAAAAAAACGGTTACTTTTATGTATGAATGTGCAAACAGTAAATTTGCTACGGGCATTTATAATAACAGCACACTGTAGGCAGTGAAGCTATGACACTTCCAAGTACAGAGCAATCTTGAGGGCGCTGGCCTAAGAAGTTTCATCCCAAACATACTCACAAAATTTAGCTTGAATGACAATCCGTCCAACACAATTAAAATGTCGTACTCGCTACTGGCCAGGTGCGGAGAGCGACTTGTCCATGAATTTTCTCTTGGTGAAGCACATCCACCATTTGCTGGGCTTGTCGTCAACGTACACTTTCTCCACAAGGCGAACGCCTACCTCCTGGCGCAGCTGGGTCAAGTAATTTCGCATCTGGTCACTCTCACCACGATTTGCTGGCTTAGTGTAAAGCGCGTTCAACGGGAATCCAGACTCGCCCGGAAGCGCGAAGGAGGCCAAACCAAGGGTGTTCATCTCCTTTAGGCCATCATTCTTAGTCTTGCACTTCTGCATTTTCTTCAAGCACTCCGTAATGTAGAGCGTGAGGTACATCAGAACACGGTCGGCTGGTCCTTTAATTTCATAATTCTTGAAGAAGACATTGGCCTTGAAATACTGGATAGCTTCATCGACGATGTCGGGAGATCCGTCACCCCGAGGAGCAGGTCCTTTGAAATTCGTGTTCACGGGCAACAACGCCATGTTCCCGATCAGGCGCGGGCTGTTATCGTTGAAAGAAGAATGGTACGCAGGCATTGTTATTTACTACAGTGTTGACAGCACACAACAGAACAGACTGAACCTAAAACGAAAAACACAGAAAGGCTAGATCGCTATCGCCAGACTCCGCTGCCTGTCTGACTTTCTACTTCGGCAAGACCTGGGGAAACACTGCCCTCTTCCAAGCATAGATTCACAGCTGTACGCCTGCGCGCATGCGCATTTAGCGTCGTTGAATGCCATCACCAATAGCAACGATTTAAGGTCATTATTGCCAAAACTTCAAAACAACTATTGCTTTCGGGGTCCCTTGCCGTGGACTTCGCGGCCAGTCGAGGCTTCGACTGGTGATGCGGCTATTCTTGAGGAGCGCACTGCGAGGGAAATTTGTATGTCTAGATTATTAGTTTCCTTGGAGCCATGACCATCAAACATCGGAGATCAATGGCGTTATTTCCCCAGAAATTTCATTTTATTTCATAATAAGTTTTATTAGCAGTTTCCAAATTTCGATGCGAATTGACTCCAATCCAGGGGTCACTCAATATACAAGGTAAGTACAGAAATCAAGCGGTCGTTTTTTTTTCTCCCCAGCTGAAGAAGCATTGTCCTATGAAATGAGTGCTCTAGCTCAACTGGTTCACGGCTGTCAGACTAGTCACATCGTCAGGTTGCAGTGACATCGTCAGGCTACAGTCACACTGTCAGGTTACAGTCACAACAATATGAAGCAAAGAGTGCAAATAAAACCTTGCTGCAAAGTGCAAGGAAGAGTTTGACCATGTGAATTCTCGTAAATAAACCTTTATCATACACAAACAGTACACGGTACATGCATATGCAGTTTGCGGCCCATATGCCCACCATCCTAAAACACAACCCCATTCCACAGTCAAGTCTTTCTGAGCACCCTTCAAAATTCACACACTTCTCACAAGTTTATCTTAAAAACATTCAACATTCACCAAACGCCATTCTGCGTGAACATGCACAGTGTTCACTTGCTGTGCATGCTTCGGAGTTTAATAAGACTGTCTTGGGTACCCCTCACCAGCTACACCAAAATGAGAAATAGAAAGAAATTGTTAAAAAAAAAAAAGAATAGAGTAAGTATATGTTAAAAAAAACCAGCACAGAAATACTACAGCTGCTACTGGAGACAGGAAAACCCAGTCGGAGAACATGAACGGAGAAATACGAAGACAGATTAAGATTCTTAAACCCTCCTGAATGGTATGTGGTTAGTTTAAGTAGTACTGTGACAGTGCCTAATTAACTGAGAGTAGTTGAAGATAAGGAAAAAAGGAGAGTGAACAGACAGCGGCAGTGGTGGCTAGGAAGCCTGAGAAAAGCCGATGTAGAAAAAGGCAAGAAAATAAATCAGCACAACATGCTGAACTAGAAAGTATTACAATGTTAAAGTAAGACGATGGGGCTCAGGGGAAAACACTAGTTTCTTTTCGTTAAATTACAGTTTAATAGTTGTTACAAAGGTGCTTGCAGTTAACACCAAGATGAGCGAATTCTGCAACTGCATGGCTTGAGGAGCATTACACAGAAATGCTAGCCCTTGGTCTGCTTTCGGCGTGCACGTACGATGTTGTTGATGTAGGCTTTCATCAATTTTGCTATTTCCAGAACCTGAAAGAGGCAAACAAGGGCGCATCTTTGAAGACTGTGTCAAATCATAACACACTTAAGCAAAGAACTCCAATCATTTACACCTTGTGTTTTTGTTTTTGATAAAGTATGACCACGCTAGCCCAACTGATTTGGCATCACTTCCCTTTGCTTTCTCTTTCACCTTGATGTCCTCTGCATGCAAAATATTTCCCAAATGGTGACTTTTTTTCCTTTGGTGTATGCAGCGTGCACACTTCCAGCTCAAGCGTGATTGCCTGTGTCTGACCTGCATACACTTGTCAACCCGTTTATTAGATACAAAACAAATTCTCACTAAAACATTCGAAATCTTCATCAGATGACAGTATCACCTTTTTGCCTGGCACTTAGGACAGAAACAAACATCCAACTCTTTTTAAACACTCAACAACAACACAGCTGCACGTAATCACATTTATATTAAGCATGTAAGCCACCACCCAGGTCATGCCATAGAAAAACCTTGAACATGCACATCTTGATGGACTGAACAGTACCGCAAATAAACACAATGAAATGAACAATAAACAAAACAAACCTGCGATGTCTCAAAAGTCATTGGCTCTTGGTTCTCAATGACCAGTTTGTAGATGTTCGTGACTGGAGCACCAAACGATAGAATACTACACCACAAAATAAGACAAAAAAAAAAAGAACAGAAACAGGGAAGTCTAAAATCAGTAAGTGAAATTTCAGCGACCTGGTGCTTGAACACTGTATAATGAAGCAAGGGGGAACATTTCACTATGACAAGTGGATAATGCAGTGCAAGTAGATAATGCAGTGCATTATAGAATCAAACCAATGTCCCTAGTCATCAGTGCAGAAATTCAATTTGTACAAAATTTATCAACCCTACCTACTTGACCATGGAGAGTGCAGTAATTTACAAAGTATTGTCCACTTGCTTATTACCACATCCAACAGCTCAAGTTTTGAAAACACTACTTCAAACACTGCCCCCGCTTAGCATGGCTACTCAAAACAGAAATGTATGAAATGTATCCCTAATTTTGATTTCAGTCAGCAGGGGCATGACTATAAACAATCCTCACAAGAGCACTCACTGTTCAAACGGATATGAACAGATAGCCTCGGCTTCTCCACGCCGATAAAGTGAAACATCCTTTACACTGACTCCCAGCCAAAGATCGCTTGGGAAGCGCGAGTCTTGCGTGTACTAATGAGACAGAACAAAAGCAGAGAGGAACAGAAAGACCAAAATAAACAAAGCATACAACCAGATCACACGGAGTACATGGCCGACTCTTGCCACAAGTTAAACATGATTCTCCTCTACAGCCTTGAAGGTACCCTACTTTCTTTATTCCTTCACTAAGGTGGACAAGAAATCAAGAGTTGAGAAAGTCCATAGAAAGCACAACAACCAGAGTTTAAACCAACAACCTAGTAACAATAAAGAATAATTCAATGCAGCTGTCAACCCAGACACACCCACACACACACACACACACACACACACACACACACACACACACACACACACACACACACACACACACAC
>JAOWAW010141374.1:0-10768 GCA_028565695.1 Nicola tetela
GAAGAAGAAGAAGAAGAAGAAGAAGAAGAAGAAGAAGAAGAAGAAGAAGAAGAAGAAGTAGAAGAAGAAGAAGAAGGGAGGAGTCTGGATGAAAGATTTAAGTGCCAAACTGCCAACCTTGTCACCTCAACAAAAGACAACCCCAGGTTGTTTCTCTTTTACACACATTCTCACATTTCAGGTGATCCCTGGTTACTCTGCTTCAAAAGTAACCATGGACAAAACCTTTACATGCACCCAACAAACAGCTCCTTCCTCTTCCTCAATCAGTCTAATTCCATGCATATGGCTTTATCTCTGCCGTTCCACATTTCACTGTGTTTAAAGTGGTTTTTTGTTGTTGTTGCAGACGAGGTGATCCAGTGCATTGTGCTGCTTACTACGGACCAGCAGATCCGAACAGTGAGTGATGAATCATGATGGCAGATGTATTGTCTGCCTCAGTCTGTTAAATGCTTTTTCACTGCCGCTGTTGACCATTACCCATCACCACCCCTGCATGCCATCACTGCAATCACCATGCATATATGCATGGGTGATAGTTTGGATTCATGGGGTTTCTCCCCCCCCCCAAAAAAAAAAATGGTGTGTGGACTTTTTGGGACATTTCAATTCTGGTCTTCAAGTTTATACATACATGTATAAAGAAGCATAGTGATGCATAGATTCATGAGAAAATGCTTCAGCCACAGTAAGTGGTCTATTCTAGAGCATGTTTCATGAATTGACTGATTGTAAAATGTTTTTTTTTCTAGTTGAATAGATCAGTTTCATAATAAGGTAAGTGAATATTTACTGTCAGCCTCCTCTGTTGCTCTACGTTTTTCTTCTCTTTTTCTAACTCATAGGTACAGCTGTACCTGTTCACTTTTCGCCAGCACCAACCGCTGAGGTGGATATAGAGACTGGCACGTCAAGTGCAGAAAGTATGTCAAACTCACTTACATGTATGGCTGCAGTCGCTTTCTAATCGCTTCTTGGACTTTCCATATTTTGCCTGTTAAAATTTTAGTAGATCAAGTCAAGGGTCAAAAGTTAAGCCTTGATTGTTTTCTAATCTAAATGACAAATATGAGCTCGACCTCTTCATGGCAATCCATTGAGAACTCCAACCCATAGTCACCAGCGTAGTTATTAACCCAAGTCAGGCCTGTAGGGACTGGAGAGGGCTTCTCACAGATATTATTGCACGTCTATCTGTCTGTCTGTGGATGGGTGAATTCGTCACGGGGGCTAAGATTACAGGGGGCCACAATCCCCCCCCCCCCCCTAATTACGGGTTGTCCCCCATTTCAGTGAGGCTCAACAGAGCATGACCCACTTCAGTGCAACTCAATGGAGCGCAACTCAATGGTCACTTGGCCCAACAGAGCGCACCCCAATTCAGCGTGACTCAATTTGGCGCAATGTAAGCCCAATGGAGCGCATCTCAATGGAGCGTACCCTAACAGAGCGCTCCCCAATTGAACGTGACTCAATTTGGCGTAGCTTCAGGCCCAATGAACTGCAACTCAATGGAGCGCACCCCAACAGAGCACTCCCCAATTCAGCATCTCAGACATGTTCTTGCTGTGAAGAATCATAGACGAGGAGCTAGTGAAATAATTGTTAACGATTAAGGTAGAAGAACTGAACTACGTGGGTACGCGATGGATGACACAGGCTAGCAAGCGGTAGAGGTTGGTAAAGTTTAGAGATAATTGCTTCAACGTGATCGCCCTGTCCTGGCAGCGAAGGTTGTGCAACAGTGCAAGACCCTGCAATAACTGACCCCAAGGTGCTTTTGTTTAGAAGGAAGCGACAGTGACTGATCAGAGAGAAGTACTACTCAAACAGGGAAGATTCGGCGAGTTATCTGTATACTCTAAATTCTTTTTTTTTATCATGGTTACTGACAGAAAGCATGCAGTCTTTGCTGAGCTGAGCTCGTAGCCATCTCCTTGATGAATGTAGGCTTTTCTGCAGATTACACAGAGTTACGACAGGATTAGCAGCCGCATGTGGTTGAATGCACAAAACTGTCATTCAAATGGCCTGCTAATTCCACTGTAATAATGCCAATTTCCAAAGCAAGACCAAACTTATCCACACGGTTCTTTGGGAAAAAAAACCTTTGAACGCCAGATATCTTGAGTGGCGCTGAATTGGGGAACGCTCTGTTGGGGTGCGCTGACTTTGGGTTGCGCTCTCTTGAGCCGCGCTGAATAGGGGCATCTTGTCACTGAATTGGGGTGCGCTCTGTTGGGTGAGGTGACCATTGAGATGCACTCCATTGAGCCATGCTGAAGTAGGTTGTGCTCTGTTGAGCTGTGCTGAAGTGGGGGCATATGCAATTAACATAGTTCAAACAGAGTATTCTACTCGGTGCCTATGTTCTCTTTTGGCAACTGTCTTGGGTTGGCACATGCCGTGTGTCTACCCAAGACATATTGCAAGGTTTTTTTTGCAAGGGTTTTCATTGAGACTGACCAAGTTGTGATGCGTATCGAGCGACGAGTCCGGTGATGCACATGTTGATCTAGGCCTACCTGTCATGAGTGAGCTGATTTGTGATGTAAGCGTGTCAGGTTGGGCTGGGCAGCTCACCAACCAATGATGAGCGAATCGATATCATCATTTGCACAAATCGTCAAGGGTTATATTCGCCTGACAAAGATGGAGCTGACCGACTCAAACAAATTTAAATTTGCGCTGGCAAAGAGTAAGGTTTTGACAAAATACCAGTATATACTTATCCGATAAAAGTCATAAGTTTTGCTTCCGGGATATGAGGAAGAGTTGTTCTTTGCTGCAGCCGTTATTTACTGTTGGTGGTGCTTCTTCTTCAAAAACATGATGTGCATGTTGATGAACATGTCATGACGGAGATAATTCGTGATGTTTGCATAAACGCGTCAGTCGATCTGTCTGTCGATAGAGGTTGGGGCGGGCAACTCACCAACCGATGATGAGGAAATCGATATCATCGTTTTCATGAGTCGTCGAAGGGTTATATTCGCCTGATGAAGATCGGAGCTGACCGACCGAAGTGTTCCTAAACAAATTTAAATTTGCGCTAGTGAAGAGTGATGTTTTGACAAAATACTGGTATATACTTATCCGATAAAGGTACTGAGATTTCGGGCTGGGCAGTGAGTAAGGGTTGTTCTTCGCTTGACCGTCCTTTGGTGGTCCATTCTTCTTCGAAAACAATTGGCTTCCCACACAATAGTGTACAAGGCGGTGCGGCGTTGGTACAGCGTACATGCATTGTACGCTGTACGTTGGCCATGGTGCCAAGTCCCGTATTCATGTTCCCCATACTCATGATACTAGCGTTCGCGACGTTTGATCTCTCTTGGCAGTGCCCAATTAAACTGCCAAATTTTTCTCCTGAGTCCTGGGTCTACAATACTTACGAAGAGCCTGCAAGGGTTCTATGTGCCTGTGCCACTTGTTATGAACTCCAACCCATTCACTCAGCCACCAGCATAGTTATTATGAACTCCAACCCATTCACTCAGTCACAAGCATAGTTATTATGAACGATTTATGGTGCAGCTATTGGTGTTTCTCACAGTTGAACTTCTACAGTGCATTGATCAGGGTGTTCTGCTCCACATTAAAATAAAAGGAGGCTTCATTGCACAGGTAGTGTTTCACCGATACACCCGTGAGGAATGCTATCTAGAAATAGAATGTGCCCTCTAGATCTAGATCTGAGGGCTTTAACTGAAAAGTAAGCCCAGTAAATGGGATTATTGTTACATTGGTTGTGTGTGTACTTATGCATGTTTGCTACTGGAGTGCCTAAACTTTATTTCTGTTTATTTCTCCCAATCATTTCTCCACCGTGAGGTTACATTGCAGCTAAAACTGCAAATTTTAAGGTACATATATGTAGTGCACATACCGCATCCTCTAAGCGTAGCCATATCTGTCTTGGGCACTGTTAGGCCCCACAACCGTTGCAATTGAGACAACATCTGCAAAAAGTCAGACATCAGCAGCAGAGCAAAAGACAACCAGTACTTCCATGTCATCAACAAGAAAGACAACCACTAGCACCAGTGCTAGCGACAATTCCGAGCAATCAGGTGCGGCATTGTTTAATGTAGTCAACATAGAATGTGTTAACATGAGGAACAACTTTTCAGAGCTCACCGGCATTGTAATTCAAGTAAACAAAACTATTACAGGATGCGAGAGTGAGTAGGAAGGATACTATGAAGATAAGAAAATACTTTGGCATCTACACTGTCTTCAGTTCTCTATTAAACCTGCTTTCACAAAAACACGTACTGTCTTGCTATTGTTTTGTCTATTTGAACATAAACTGTGTCTGCTGCAGACCAGTAAAAAATGCATGCACAACAACAGGCGGATACAATGAAAGAAATGAATGTCATGGCAACAAGTAAAATCAGTAAAACTTAACAGAAACCGATGATGATGACATTAGAGTTGATTATGATTGGTCAAACATTCACTCAGCCCCAATTAAGCATATATCAGAAGTGGTGGGGATGCATGCCAATTCGGGATGTTGCATGCACTGTGTTATTGTATAGCATTATACATGTTAGAAGTTCATTCAAGTATGTAGCATGACCAACACTCTTTAAGTTCAGATGTATGTGACGTTCACCTTTGCATGAAAATCTCACACACTCAAAAGATAATAATTAATATTAATTATGCTCAGACTACCGGTTGCCATAGGCACATGCAGCAGGGTACAAGAGTTATGACATGAACGATACGCACTCATGACATCATTACACCACGTGAAATGTGCAGGTGTAACGGTCACAAACTGCTCTTTTGAGTTCATGCGTTTCCAGTGAGTTGTCTCTACATGTCCAAAATTGTTCATCGATGCATGTAGGGCCACAACGTTAAATTTATTATTTCTCATCAGCACGTGTATAAGTTTTGGCAATGTTTGGGAAAACGAAAGAGAAATATAGGCTGTGAAACATGGTCACAACTGGCATTTGATGGATTGTTCATGCTGCTCCCCAGCGCAATCCCCAGTTTTCATGTGGTGATACTAGCATTTGACACATTCTCCTCCTTATCCTTTTTCTTTTTCTCATTCTGCAGCCACTATCACCCTATTCAATTATTTTCATATTTTGCTTTTCCCTTCATTTTCTTAGTACAAATTCACTTCACAAACGACGTCGACAAAACAAACACTGTTGCAATGTAATTATTGGTGTAATGAAGTGTCATCATGACTTGGAAATGGCCAGGGACATAGCAAAAGCAACATCACGTTTTTGTTTTGTTTTGTTTTTCATCTGCCTGCACCACTTTTTTCATTTTGAGCTGATGAGAAAATTAATGACAATGAATTTAAAAGCCATGGCCTAGAGGAAAAAATATTTATCACCAATGTTACTTTGAGAGTGAGTAAATGACATCAACAAAGAACAACACAACAATCACTGCCCTGTGCTGCCTGCAGTAAAGCTGGTGACTACTTCAGAGTCCAATGATCTCTCTTCTAATCATCTCTCTCTCTCTCTCCTTCTCAAACTCTACCCTCTGACTATGCATATGTACTGTAGATCCATAAATTTTTGTGGCTATTTTATCGAGTGGTTTTGAAAAAAATCTTCGTCTTAGCGAAGATAAAATTTAGTGACCAACAAGAGTTTTCTCTTTGATAGAACAAAAATGGAGTCTCTGCCAGTGATCAGTCTATGTATGTGTGTATTCGTGACAAAGAAATTTCAAGACTTCATGCAGCAAAAGTTACGAAATTTAATCGCATGCAAAAATTTGTTCTAATAAGTGGTTTACCATATATAGTGTCTTCTGTCTATTTGGAGCGGATGTGCTAATATGCACTACATATTCTTTAGTGTGCTATTCAAATTGGACAGAATTGATAAACTTTTGGAATATTCATGAGTTTAAGAAATGTTCTGAAATCCAAATTTAGGATTTGAAACTTTGAAAGTTGTGGGTGTGCATGCTGTAATGGTATACTGTAACTCAATTTGATATACGCACAAATTTCTGAAAATATGTACAGTATATTAGGCTTCCCTTTTTTCTAATGCTGAATGGTATGAAGATTTTACCCTCCCGAAATCTACATCCAGGATTACAGTGCTAGATATGAGCTGTCTGCATAACCCTAAGAAATTGTGGTGTTTTGTGTGTGTGTGTGTGTGTGTGTGTGTGTGTTTGTTTTGTGAGTGTGTGTATGTGTGTGTGTGTGTTTTGTGAGTGTGTGTATGTGTGTGTGTGTGTGTGTGTGGATTTGTCTGTTGGGATATGTACACACTTGTCGGTATACTCACGCATGTGTGTATGTTTGTGACCACTCTTTAGTGGCTTGTCAGGTTCAACCATTGCTTGGCCATCTTCTGCTCACCTGTGCAGCGCTCATTCTTTCAAAATTTCTCAATACTCACTGATGACCAATTTCACCATGGCAACAACCAATGTTTTTAAGGTTGCCATCAATATATCTTCAGGAAATTATTAGTGCATGATCTATTTTCGCTACTGTAATGGTGCTGGTCACCAGCCTTGTATGAGGTTCTGTCTAATAATTATACACATTATGTATATTCACTCATCATAATACCAGATGTATAATGAAATAATTTTGAGTGTTTTATTATTATCATTATTATTATTTTTTTATCAAGTTGTTTGAATGGAATTGCATTAATTGTCACTAATGAGCCCAACTGATCAGGAAGCTGTACTACCATGCTATAATATTATAGCTTCACTCCGGACTTCAAGACTGAAATGTAGCCTTTCAATGTCAAGGGATCTCTCTAAAATCGATTTTTGGTGACAAAGGGTCTTTCTTGCACTTGCGGAACGCATTTGAAAAAACTAAAGCACAGCCGGTTTTGTTCACCTTTACGGAAGAAATGAGTCAACAACGGTAGAACGCGCTGCAGTGCCAAATGCAAAACCTTAACAGAAAATCATAGTAGTACTAGGACTGCAACGAAGGTTCTGTTCGCCTTAACGAATCCTTCTGATCTGTAACGAACAAATGTCAAACCTTCTTTCCCCTATACCATCGTAGAATACACTGGTGATAAGACGAAGCATGACAAACTTCAGAGCACACTGCACAATTTAATTGCTTCTGAGTTCTAACACATGAATAACAGTTTGTCAGAAATCACTTGTTTCTACGGGTATAGCTACTGCTACTATAATATAATATTATTAACGTTGATTTCCTACTGCTGTACATGCAAGCTACGTACATGTATAGACGATGATCATCAAACTGGCTATGAGCGCTGGCGGAAACATCATCGGGGCTAGCCTACAAGGGCAGCGCTACTGCTCGGCGTGTGCTCCGTCATAGCTTCCTTCTGATCGATAAGTTTTTTACCCTCGATTACTAGTCCACTACTTCTACTAGAACGGTAAAAAAACTGACTGATGACCATGCCAGACCAGCGCCAATGCTGAGGTCGTTGTGACCAGTCAAAGTCAGATAGAACAGTGTGACGCGCGAGCGCAAGTAATGGCAAATCCCCTACGGGACACACTTGTCAGTTCGGTCGACGTACCCATCTGTTCTATACCTGACGCGCGGAGTATCTCCGTCATCGTGAGTGTTTCTTCTCGCTTTTTTACGAAGTTGCTCCATGAAATATAACCTTTCTATCGGCGTTGGCGGCATTCAGACAAAAAGGAAAACTAATACGGAGTGAGAACCTGCGTGTGATCGAGCGACGTGCAGCGCCTCCATCCGGCAGGCCAGTCCACGAGTATATCTGGAGTATGCCTTATAGATCCTTCGTTTGGTCAAATATTCGTTCGTTAGAATTTCTTAACGAATACCCTTCGAACCTTCGAGTTTTCGTTGCAGCCCTAGAAAATACCACTTGTTCGTATTTTATTTAATTGAAATATCTCGTGATCAACAGGTGATGCTTCCGTTCTAATTCGTTCATTTGGAGGTTCCGTCTTTCTTGCGCACAAAGAAGACCTGCATATGCATGTGCACCGGCTGGATGTAGCCGTACTCGAGCAGCCCTAAATGTTTCTACCATTCTGTGATGGCCCTGTAAGCCTTGCTATCATAATTCAATCTACGGAGGTCTCTGTCTCGTTTATGCAACTTCTTTATTGCCCTCTTGGATGGCTGGATAGCCAGTTTGAGGGGCCTTCAAATCATGAGAAAATTAAAAAAAAAAATGACAAAGAAACAATCAGTGGAATATTGGGAGGAAGCTTCCACGAAGGGGAAGGGGACTGTTGTGAGTAAGTTATGTCTGCAGGTAGTGTGCGTATACACATGTAAGAACAACTTCAATTCCAATGGCCAGGACATGAGAAACAACTGCAACTGACTTTCGGAAGGAGAGGAGAACGGAGATGCGGCCTGCAGGGCCGAAGGAAGTACGTGTATTCAACTGGTCCAGCCATCTGTTCTCATTTACGCATTTTCAGCGATCGCTCGGCTTGTCTTGGGTTAACACGTTATGTAGTCGGTAATAGAATTAGGGCTGCAGCGAACGTTCGATTAGACTCGTTCGCTGCGTCGGTGTTCGAACATTGAGTTCTCTACTTTTCGGGTTCGAATGTTTGTCAAGGCATGTTTATTGACTTTATTCCAAATAAGGGCGTGTTTTCCTCCTTTTTTGGTTTGAAGCGAGCAATGAGCGGACAATTTCCCTTGTGTTCCAAGTTTGATCTCTTCGACTTCTTCCGGCGCTAGCTCAATCGCAAAGCGGAGTGTTACGTTTGCTTTTTTTTGATCGATCGCGCCCTGTAAATTTAAAAATAGCGCAATGCGCGCGTAGTCAGAACGTGCAAATAAAACAAAACATTGCGGTCAGTTGCGGTCCGGTGATTTTCGGTCGGCCGCGCGCTGCGTGATGATCATCTTGCAACACTTGCGCGCGTGGCACGTTTTCTCAGTCTTTACAGGTTGATCGTAGACCCCTGAAGACCCAGGTGCAGGCAATAAACATAGAAGTGTAGCATCATGTCTTTCAGCTGAGAAAGGGTTTGCTCGCTTTTGATAAGCATGGCGGTTCGGCCTTTGTCGAGTGAAATATGGAAATATTTTCAATGGGACGTACCGACGAAGGGGAAAGCGACGTGCAAGCCTTTTCCCAACAAAGTTCTAACTTTCAATGGTTTGACGACGAGCAACTTGCGGGCACACGTGCAGTCGCAGCACGACAAACAGCAGATCAAAGTCGAGAAGTCTGAGGATGGCGAGAGCAGTAAACCTTCGTTTGCACGGGAACGTTCGAGACGTTCGTTTGACTAGAAGAACATTTGCCGGAGAACGTTCGTTCTCTACATTTTGTGTTCGCTGCAGCCCTAAATAGAGTAATATATTATTTTAATATTAATATATTATTTTCTATTCTGTACGTTTATCTATTTAGCGCTGGTCCGTAAGGATACCGTGTCAGTCGAAATCCGCAAAACTCGCCACGAAGCCAGTTTTTTTTTTAACTGGCCGAGTGGTTGGGTAGTTACCATCGCGGAGTTTTAGCTGAGCTAGGCGATGGCGCTACAGGTTCGAGACGGGCTTTCAATCTTTTCGTTCTTTTCATTTGCCTCTATATTACCGACTACATGTCGTATCCGAACTCCTTCAAGTGTTGCCATTAGTGCCGATTGCCTCCGTTAACTTTCCGAAACATTGCGAGTCTTGTCCGGAGACTTACATGTAGCTAATTATGATGTTAAACAGACAGCCAGAGTACTACCGACTCATGATTAGAGAACGCTACTGTTTGGTTCACACCGTAAGATCTAGCCACCAGAAAGTCACCACCACTTATACCTTTGGAAATTCGGCGAACTCTCTCAGTAAGGTTATAAAGGGACTGACACTTGGGAGTTGTAAGACAGCGTTCAGTGCCCACGCCGGAAGCCTGATTAATTAACTGACTGGAAGGTATGGCAACATATGCTTGCAGAGACGCCCAACCACTACCTCCGTTCAGGCAGTTTTGATGTTGTGCTATGTAGAATGATCGGACGGGAGTCTTTACTAATGACGGCGGTCCAAGCTGTTACAGTTGTTTCTTTCTGATCTTTAGGAAGGCAGCTTGCCGCTCGAAAGAGTGGTGCTATTACTATTAAAGATGTGCTACACAAGCTGCGATTCGACGGGGTGGTACTTGAGCTTCCAAGATCTAGAGTTGAGGAGGAACCCCATCCCGAGAGTCGGAACTCTTTCAACAGTTTTAACACTTCTTCCTCCCTGGTGTCTGTGTATGGCAGGGTCTATCTCCTCCAGCTGCAGCAAGTTTTGCAGGACGGGCGGGGGGAGGGGCGAGGGAGGGCTGTGTTCGAAAGGGAACTTACTACATTGTAGATTGCGTGCTGATTAAACATGCGTGGAACATTTTACCCTTGGCACTGCACTCGCTTTCTACTGAGCCATCGACTGACCAGGGTCGACAAGCTCTAGATTAGGGATAAAATAAAAGAGCCCTCTCCTTTCATAGAATGCAGCCGAAGAAGTTTGTATATACATATAGTCGTGGCGGGCGGGCAAGGTCTCTGAGGCATACATGCCTACCGTCCAAGACAAGCCGAGCGATCGCAGACCATGCGTAAATGAGAACAGGTGGCTGGACCAGTTGAATTTCCTTCGGCCCTGCAGGCCGCATTTCCATGTCGTAGCTTAATTGTGAATTGTCGCGATACCGAAAACGGTCCACTACAGGGGTCACGCGATTTATGTGTCGTGCCACCCATTTCCTGGTTTCGCCTATGTGCCGGAGTTCGGTATTAAAAATACTTGAAACTAACAAATCGC
>JAOWAW010141407.1:0-19084 GCA_028565695.1 Nicola tetela
AGAAGTATGAATGCACAGCACAGTTGCCAAGAAATGTCCACACTTCATACCTTTTGCTGTTCTCTTCAAAACATCTTCCAGCGAAATCTTCTCACAAATGTGCTCCTTCAAATGTGTCATGTAGACACCATGGGCAGCTGACCGTCTCTCAAATGATCTCTTGGTTGGATGGCTATCATGACAGACAAACACACTGGTTTAGAGACAGGGCACTATATATAGCCAACACAGTTCACAACCTTTGGAGAGCAGAATGACTACAAGAACAATCAATGGACAATCACAAGTGTACCTAATTGGCAGGATTTGCAATCATGGTCTTATCTATTATTGAGGGTTGTTGCATTGCGCTACTGGCAAAGTATTCAATGTCCCTTGCATAGTGCACATGAAACTTCAACCAAAGGATGATCAGAGAAGAGCTGCCTCTGAGGCCCAGTTTACATTAAAACGTTTCAAATTGCTATGAACAGGCCTCGTATTTATATTAAAATGCCTGAAATGCATCAATTGATCTGAAAACGACCAAAGACGTTTAATGTAAATGGCGAACACACATCTTTTAATCTGAGTAGAGCTTGTCGTGTGCGAAAAGCACAGCAGCCACAGTCACGCATGTTAGCATTTTCCCCATTTATGTTAAAACGATCAAAAACGTTTTCTACCAAGTGCAGTGTTTTAATGTAAATGCAAGGCCAATCCATAACAATTCGAAAACGTTTTAATGTAAACAGCTGAATACGTTTTCTGCCAAGTGCACAGCGGTTTAATGTAAACACCCAAAATGATTAACAAAAATGACCAAGAATGCAAATATATTTTAATGTAAACAAGGCCTAAGTATGATACACTCGGTGATGGTGTCAGTTGTTCATTATGTCCACAAACCACATCAAGAGACAGGTGAACGGTTTATAACTTTAAGTACATAACTGAGTTTGGCTTGAGATGTCCCAGCATTAGCTTGATCCAACAACCCCAATAACAGCACAATAAGCTCTCTGAATAGCACAATGTCTTTCATTAAAGACCTTAAAGTACCTTATTTCCATTCTCTTGATTGACATGCCTTTTTTCAAGTGTGGAGCTGTTCAAGAGCTAACAAACGATCCCAAGAAATGCTAAAGAAAAGGAAGAATAGTTTTCTCCTTGGATTAGTTTGTAGTTAGAGAAGATAAGTTTGGCTTACCAAGCAAAGCCAACAATCGCGTTGCCAAGACCGGTTGGACGAACAACTTCCTTTGCATGCCACTTGTCATCATCAGGTCTGGAGAGGGAAAGTGAGAGAAGTAATTGTTTGTCACAATTCAGTCAATAAATGGTAGGTTACTTAAAAATGCTTTTAGTTGCCATTACATGTATTCAAAGGAGAGCAAACATCACTTTCATAAGAACCTTGCACTGATAATGAATAAATAGTGAAATTTAAGAATAGATCAAAGACAGCAATTTAAGAAAGGAAACAGTCTTTATGTGTCTATTTCTCATGAAAAAACAAACAAACAAACAGAAAAAACAGAACATCATATTCCCTACAGTCATATCTGTAATCTTTTAATACTTTTATGAAAGAAGCTGATCACAAGTCCTGGTGTTACTTACTGAGTACGGCAAACATCCAGAATGAGAAATGACAACTTTGCCTTCTGCTCCTGCATCTGACGAAGAATGTCTTGTGCACGGATGCAAACTTCAGGGCCGTCTCCAGCCTCTTCTAAGCCAACATCGACCGGCATCAAGTAATTCTCACCACTGTGTTCAAAGCCATGCCCGGCAAAGTAGAACACTCCGAAAACACCTTGACCGAGGAGACTGATGAAGTAGCTGACTGCTGCTTTCATTTCGACTGATGTGAGGTTAGTCAAAGACACGACCTTGAAGTCGTTGTCGATCGATGTCAACAAACTGGCAAGCTCTGCTGCATCAGCTTCAGCGTGATGAAGAGGGTCCATCTCACCATAGTAACGTTGGTTGCCTATCACCAAGGCAACCTTGCCAAGAACTGCACAAAATGTAAACACAGTGCATCCTGTGACTAAACTGGAGGTATACACTGATCATATTTTGATACAACTCTCTTTCTCTTCAATTACCCTTCAACACAGCTATTTTTCAGAGATATTACTTGAGCAGTTTATAGGATTGTACAATGGATAAATGCAAGTTACAACCAGTACTTTTTTTCCAAACCAGGAGCCCATAATAAAACAACAAACAAGCTTTTTTTCCCTATGCACAGTATGATATACCAACAGGTCATGAGCTCTAAAATGGGCACTGCTTCACTTCCGCAGTACAACTGGCAAAGGTTGTGCCAACTTATTGTCATAGGGAAATGACTAAGTAGTGATTCAGCATTCCCATCTTGGACTTTCAACAAATGATGTGTTGCAGGAAAAAATTCAAGAGGGCATGAGGGACCATGCATGTATGTATGTGGTTGACACTGTAATGTAAATGTGCCGTGGGGTGTACACTAACATCAGGATCCGAAGAATGTGGGGCACTGACTCTGAGCCTGCCATGTTCTTAACAGTTGTTAGTGTGCTTAGCTGTGCAACATTTGTGGAAATTACAACCTGCAGCATGCAACATTTCATATAGTACTGAAAATTTGTCTGTTGGATGTGTTTTAATCTGCTAAAATCACTTTTTCACAAGGTCTTTTCAACATGTTGTTAAAATCCCAAATTTCCACCCAGCCAATGTTCTTAATTTTGCTGAATTTCCAGTGCGGTGTTCTTCATATCTCAAAGTTAGTGTCAGGAGAATCACTTAGACTGGCTATTATTAGTAACCATGGTAACAGTGGAGTAGAAAACCCCTTACGGTTTGGAAAGCGAGTAGCGTCCCGCAGGCCAATTGCTGGCTCAGGCTCTGGCTCTTTCCACTCTCCTCTTGTGACGGCCTCTTGGGTTGATCCACCAGAAGATGCTGTTGTCATGGGAATGCTTGTTGTGATCGGAGTGCACACTGTACCATTGCTAGCTGGTGGAGATTCAGCTGTTACAGAAAAAAAAAGAACAATTGGGCTTCAGTAAAGAACATCTTATGTTTGCTGTATTTCCTTTTGACCTCAACATGCTTTCAGATATGATGGAAAACTGAACGTGTTCCCTTTTCAGTTTCTTAAATCAAAAGGAATACACTAAAGTCTCTAAGGGTGAACCTTGTAAATTCTTTGTTTCTCATTGGCTGCGTGCATTGATTTATCGATCTTCAAAAGAAACTTGTTTCAGTGGCCCTGCTCGATGTGTTGACCCTCATGTACATGCTCCTAACTTACTTAAGGCCATGTTCCAAGGTGCAATTTTATATGGTTACATGCATGCATGAGTTGCGCAACCAACGTGACATCAGCTGTTATACAGTATGTGGTACGAGTTGCACGAAGTCAAATCTCTTGGGAGAGTCTCGCTAGAACAGTGCCTTTCAAAGAAGGATCCTCTCTCTAGCTCACTCTCTCATACTGCAAAATCTCTCTTTCCGGTTTGTGAAAAGACATGCATTGAGGCTGTAACGATAAAAAGTTGTCCTGTTTTACGTACGTGTCATTTTGTAAGGTGAGTGGATGGATTTTTTATTTTTGTTTTTTTTTTCGTCCTCTTGTATTGGTTTGCCAACAATTTCTGATGAGAAACAGAATTTACAAGGTTCACCCTAACAACTGAACTGCAAAGCTGGAAGTTCAGTAAAATATCGACAAAAAACAAAACACAGTCATTTCCCTATCATAACAATAATAATAATTATAACAATGAAATTCTTGTGCACATCATTCATCAATACTTCTGCACAACAAATGTGTTCAGCATTAGGTCACCGCTAGGCCAACATTTTTCCTGTGCACTCACTGACTACAAGCTGGCATGTCACAGATCTCTGTTGTCCAAACTCATTCATGGTTACACAGTGGAAGAAACTGCTATCACTCTGATCGACATTCTCCAGCACAAGCATTTGCTGTTGGAACTCGACAGCATTGATGGGCAGATTGTTGCGGTACCACTGGTATTTTGGAGTCGGGTCTCCTTTTGCCTGACAGTGAATCCTTAGTGTTTCTCCTGGAGAGCAAATCACTTGCGACGGTGGGTGCTTTGTGATGGTTGGTGGAAAACCAGCTGTCTGGACTGGGAAAGAGATGAAAGTAAAGACAAAGACTTTACATGCAATCCATAATTTCACTATTCCGCAAATGTACTTCTTTGAAAGGAGACATAAGTCACCACAAAAGTGTCACTACATATAATTACACTCCCTTACTTGGGCAGGGATTCCCCAATGGTCGCTGGAAAGCTACAGGCTGCGGTGGTGGCATGTTCTCCCCTAAACATGAAAACCAAATACAAACATTGAAATGAGCGGAACAAAAAACATGGATTCTTGTTCTGATGATGACTATACAATCACCACGGCGATGAAAGCTGTGACTTTTACAACAAGAAGCCAGAAACTAAACAGTATGGCAGCAATGAGACAGATTATCACCATGGTTATGGACTGTCACATGACAACTAACACCACTTACAGACTTTGACCATGACTGGCTGTGAGGTGATCTCTCTTTTGCTTGTCTCTGACATAATGTGGCAAATGTATCGACCGGTACTGGTGTATGTTACTCCAGGAACAACAAGGTGGCCTGTTCGTGACGGCCGCATGCGAATACCATCTCTAAACCAAGTGTAAGTGAGTGGTGGAGGGCCGGCAGCCTGACAAACCAACTCCAGCGTATCTCCTACTTGACAATCTCTGTTTTGAGGTTGTTGTGTAACGATTACTGCTTCACCTGTGAAGATAACCAGACAATATTTGTAAATGAACATTGTAAGAAATAGTCAACACAGCTTGCACAAAGAAGTAGTAAAATAAGACTACAATTACAAGCACTTGTGAGAGAATTTTGCAGAATTAGTCTTTCTGTTACCAGTATGTTGATGTGTAACAATTACTGCTTCACCTGTGAAGATAACCAGGCATTATTTGTAAATTTCTCACCAAACTAGCTGACTCTAATGCAGCACTTAGGCAATGGTATAAACAATAGCTGGGCTTAATAAACTTTAATGGGTCTTTACGCTGTTTGCCATAGAAGAACTAATTTAGTATTTTTCTTATGGCAAAGAGGGAAACTGAGAAAAGCTGGACCTCTGAATTACCTGGTGGTCCCTGTGAAGGACTGCGTAACGGTGGAAACATTCCGGGCAGTTCAGTACGTGGTCCTATGCCCACTGCAAGAACATCCGCACTGACAACTTAGCACATAGTTCACTGCGAAACTATAAACTGAAAACACCATCAAGAGCAACAAGACATGTAGAATTAATTACATGGAAAGTGTTTTTTACTCCATTAATGGACGGGAAACAACTGAGCAATCGCTACGAAAAGATTAGAAAGCAAAAGATAATAGTACAGAGAGTGGCATCATGGCTGCAATTGCTGCCGTATGCATACTGGCAAAAAATTTTGAACAGTGAAAAATGACCCTTCTCTCAAGTAGCAGTGAGCATTATCCAAACTCGGAACAACCTAAATGAGTGACTCCTAGCTAGACAAAGAAAGACAAACTGGAACATTCCTCAGCAAATCAGATGAACCTTTTTGCTTTTTTTTTTTTGTAACAAAGACCACACTGTTTCATTCTTAGCCACTTACAATGCGCAGGTGGATCATACACTTGGATTTCAGCCCATTCGCTGAAGAGATGGTTGACGTTATTCTTCACCAGACAGCAGTACTGGCCAGCATCAGCAAGCGTGGCGCGGTCAATGTAGAGAATACTGTTCACACCACCTTCGATGGCTTGTCTCCCCTTATACCATTGGTAGCGAGGGAAAGGCAGGCCCGCTGCCACGCACTCCAGCTGAGCTTCTCGCCCTGCTTGTGTGATACACACCGTTGGCTGCTTCACTATCTTCACCGGTTCTGTGAAAAAAAAAAAACAGAATAAAATAAAAGTAAAATTGTCAAACCATGATTAAATTTTTGCGCGGCGTACGGCAGAGTAGTTCAAAGCTAACGGTATCAAGAGACAAATTCTCGTCGTCCTTTTAGCATTAAGTGTTTCTCTCGAGTTGCGGTGCGACTATTTCCGTGACTGGAAAAGAAGATCAACCGGCTCGGAGAAGAGCCACACGGTCGACTTGCTTTTGTGCAACCATTGATACGGCGATGAGCAAGTTATACGGTACTATGCTATTATTAGAATACTGGCATCGTCCTACTTCTGTCCCAGGCCAAGTGCCTTGGCGCAGGCAGATCCATCACTCTCACACTAAACCAAGATTATGTTGTTTTCGAGATTTACAGCTCATTGTTTATCGCGCGAAGGCTGTCAGTACAAGCGAAAAACGCAGACTGTCTAATTTCTCTCATCTTCTCTCAGCAGTCAAGTGCCATTTTCATTGGCCAGCAAACTCGCAAGAAACTCCAGCACTACATGTTAGATACAGAACTTCTTAAACGATCAACGATCGCTCACATCAGCTCTCAACGTTAGTACACGAGAAACGTCGATCACGATGCTTGGAGAACACTGGGTAGCACTCATTACCCATGCTCTCAACAACTAGCAAATAAAGTGGGGAAATACCATGCTCTTTTGTAGCACATCCGCTTCTTACCTTCCTGCACGAGCAAAAGCAAAGCAGGTTCGTGCTCTATTTTACGAAGATACGACACCAACTGCTGTACAGTGCGCCCTCTGAACCCCATGTCCTTGAGCAATTCAAATGCTGGGCTACCACCTGGTCTTTGTGCACACATGGCGAAAACTTCGACGTCGACTGGTTTGTACGTTCGCGGAGGCATCTTCTCGATCAGGTTCCTCCAGTTGTGCTGTCCTTGCGGATCGAGATGTCTGGCAAGCTGCGATAGCGTTGCATAAGGAAGATCTCGGACCAGCTGTACGGTTTGGTTGCACACTGGCATCTTGGCAAGGCGAAATCTTTCAATGCCCTGGGACACTTCTACTTCTCCTTTTTCAGGAGAGCGCAATTGCGACGAACAACAACAGCGCTCTCACAGCGAGTTAGCAGCTATGCTTCAGAGGCAATCTCTGGTGATACAAATCCTTGCGATATCCAGCTGAGCACTGAGGAACAAACGAAGGAGAGACCGAGGAAACGAACACCTCTCTTTCCTCCTAGGGGGCTTCTCTTGCAGACCGTCAGCCGAGAGACGATCATGTTCTGACACTAGCGGTTGCGGAAGCGGGAGAGCAGGTTAGATGATCGAACCAATCAGAGAGCATGCTGTGGGCGCTACGAGCGTATGTGTATGCGGAAAACGGGTAAACTCTGATCAGCAGCGCTGCAGCTGCCCGCTATGTACGTGAAGCCGCGCGCGTCGTACTAATAGCATGCACAAGTAGCATGAATTGCCAGCTTGCCAGCTCTAGCTCTAGCTCCAGCTGGGTCGTCGGCACTGCGTCAACGCGACTGCTAGTTGCTAGTGGTTGGCTTCTCCGTGAACCACGTGAGGTCTAGTTGGTAAGCTATTAGGTAAACTGCACAGCCAGTAGATCTTCTACACAAGCTAGCTTATTGTTGATCTTGCTGTAGTATAATAATTATTATTATAGCTTTTGATCAGATCTACCTGCCGCAAGTATATTGCTGTAAGGCCTACTACTAGTACATGTAGCTACATGTAGTTTCCTTATCGCGAGTGCGCAGCGCGTATCAGATTTATGCAAATGGTTTGCCCGTAGCTGTCAAACACGACGCGCGTACGCGGTCGAGCGTGATTAGCAAAAGATGCAGTTCAGCTTTTTTCAGGACTACTTTCCCGGGAAAACCCCGCTATAACTAACCGCACATTGGTGTATGATTTGTCTTCTTACGTAATTACGTTGACAAAGACGTTGGCAACAGTTTCGCCTAAAGAACATGCTGGTGCGTTTTACTCTCCGTTTCAGCAGTTCAGGCGTTCTCAAAACACATGTCAGCCATACAGAATGTGACTCAACATAGATGTACTACTCCAACTACTTTAGTGACTTCGCCCTAATTCAAATGGCTACGTGGCCCACATTAGCATACTGTAGTATTGCATGAACAGATGAAGCTCCTAAGCCGCTGGTGACACCGAGTGGCCTGCTCTATCGCACAACACTGGTGTTTGCATGGCCGCTTTGTATGGCACTTGCCCGCTTATGCATTTTATGGTCGACTACTGAGCGAGGCCTGCATCGCTTGGCAGCCTGCTGGACCCCTCTGGTCACGGTCACGGTCGATGGACGACTTTGTAATGGGCCAATTGGGGACAGACAGGGGCAGCGCCCTACCTACGGTTTCTCGTGCCTTTAATAACATGACTATAATGTTATAACATTGACGTATTACTTGCTTACCATGGCGGAGCTGTCGGTAAAGCTAGCCTGCGGCGCCCGGGAACAGTACTTTTGCAAGAGTTTGAAAGATCTATAAGATCAATCCCTCACAGCATGAACAGACGACCCTAAAAAATAGTTGCATGTATACCTTCGCTTTATTTGTTATAATGGCTGCATGTTTGCCTGGATTTCAGTAAGCAGTACGGATAACAACACTCAACCCATGAGATAACTTGCGTGTCAACAGCACCAGGCAGATGAAAGGAAATACTTCACGCAGGGAGAGCTAGATCAAGTAACATGATTGACAGGGTATTCAAGAGTGACGCAAGTACAAATAAAATCGACTCATGTACACTCCCACGACGATCTGTAAACCAAAACATCGAATAAAATGTGAAACAGCATATACATGTATGTAGTTATGTACAATGACATTTCACTTTTTTATGTGCAGAACTTCGGTATTCCGCTCGACCGGGCTAGGTTCTTGGTAGTGCCAGGATGGCCATGGCCTGCTGCAGTCAATTCCCAATAAGACGACTCCCCGCCAGACGCGTAGCTCGCATTGTGCGTCCGTAGCGAACGAACCCCCCTGAAAATTTCAAGCTAGGTTTTTAGAAATTTAAAATCTCTCTCCCGCTAAGCCTAGAGCGTGCGGCCGCGGATACGGGTCCTGCGCCGGCCGGTCTTGCCTAGCCTGCTACAGTAAGTACGTACTAGTAGATGTAATAGTTACAGCTGTAGACGCTATTGAGGAGGCTGAAGTTATCTTCGCTCCACCATGGGACAAGTTCGCCTTTCAAGTCTTGCTCTTTTGCACACTCACTGCCATGAACATAGACCTCGAGGCAACACTGAATGCCTTTCTGTAAAAGTCTCCAAGGCGACTTATTGCAGCTGATATCCTTGCGGATGAGGAGGAGGAATGCTGAAGGAAACAGACTAATATTGTGGCCATTGCTGCTATACATACTCCCTGCTGCATTGACATAACATGTATATACTGGCATGAGGCAGTGCTGACACACGCACACGCACATACACACGCGCGCACGCACGCACGCACACACGCACACACACGCGCACGCACACACACGCACGCACGCATGCACGCACGTGCACACACACTAACACTAACAATGTTGAATATGAAGTTCAAGCCAGTGCAAAGTTTGACAACCAGCTATTTTTGGGGTTTCCCTTAATACCTTAAACACCTATGATTTTTTTTCAAGACAGGTCCAGCAAACCCCCTCAATACCCCCTTTATCTACGCCACCGCCCGCTATTACGTTGTCCCTAGAGTAATATTCCCGTCGGTTCCGCCAAACACTGGTCGACACTGTCGTTATAAAGTCATCCCCTAATTCCCCTAATACATAATACCAGCTATTGTGAGCCCCCTCCTCCTGGGTTGATTCCCTTGTGCAAATGAGACCCAATATAGCACTGATAAAATTAATATTGACACCATCAAATTACTTAATCGCAAACAACTCTCCTGGAGCGGGGAGAACGTCAAACGTGCCATCGGCCCATCGCCCGTTAGAATAGTCAAAGTGGTGGAGTTATCACGTTCACCGAGAGGAGAGAAGTGAGAGCACGTCCATGTATTTATTTGTCTTTCGTAATCCTTTCCTGCACGCAGCTGAACATTTCAGTGTCCTAGTGGATAGATACGTAATGAAGCATTGACCGGTTGTTAGGTTCAACCGCGACCGACGGAGCTGCACTAGTCGGAGGAATTACTACTATTATTATAGTCGATTAACCGCCTCTTCAGACGTACTAGTCCGGTGAGTACGTCAAGATCTAGAACGTGGAAAATTGTTCTGGTCTATCTGATTCCTTGGGCGAACAGGGTAGTCATTCCCTTTCCAAACTGAAATATACATTCCTGCCTCGTTGTTGAATCTTCTCATATCGCCCTTCGCTCTGCGCATGCGCAGTCTGTTTGCATTCCCACTGAAAGCTTGGCTCTGTTGACTGCTCTTTAATTTCGAAGGAGATGAGACAGACGGTGTCTACTTTTGGTCGTGTTGAATAAATTTGCACGGAGAAAATCTGTTGTTCAACATTACGCTCTTCGTCGGTACAATCAATTTCGTGAGGACTGGCACTGCCGAGCGAGCCCACTGCCAGCAGACGTTGCATCGTTTCGCATTTCGGATGGCCGTAAGCTTGCGATGCGTAGGCACTACTGATGAACGCCCAATTCGCTCTGATGGCCTCTAACCATACTGGAGAGTTAGCTAACCGACTGGCACCGTGATGGCTGACTTTGTAGATAGTTGAGAGTAGTCCTCCAGGTTGATGGTCGTTGATCAAATTAACAAGATTCTCCTGGGCGTGTTTCCCCTCGAAATCGCCCACCATAAGAGTGGTAATGTCGCCATACCTGACTTTAAGTACGACGCTCTTTTCGTTCGTCTCGCTTCCGTAGTTGGCAGCTAGCACAGCGAAGAGGACTTCACTCTTTTCACCACAGAGCCGATTAGTCCATTCTGGAGAGGTGCAGTTCAGTACGCATCTCTCACCGTTGCTAAACTCACTCGCCGTCACACTTTCTAACCACTGTGTTATCCCGGAGTGAATGTATTCATTCAAGAAGCCACCGACAAACGCTCGGATGGTTTTGGTCGGCTCAATGACCTCTGGTAAGTAGTTATAATGGTCTGTGTGAGGATGAGAGAGAATGACCGTGCTCACTCGTGACAGCAGTGAGCGGTCTCCGTTTAGCGTTTGTTCCGACAGCCACTTTCTCACCTCAGATGGAGTCCATGATTGTTCTGTGGAGCCTAGGTCAAAGATGATGGCGTTACCATTAAACTCTGGACAGACGACGACAGTACCGTCGCCCTGTCCGACTGGCAACCCGATAATTCTCAAAGAGCCCTCTGCAGAGTTGATTGCTCGTCGACTCTGCACCGGCATGCTTACACAGGTTTTGGTCATGTAGGGCAGAAGAAAACTACAAAGAAGAACGCATAGATTGGCACACTTCATCATTCATGCGCTCTTGGTCTTTCCTCCAACAAAAGAGCGGTGAATTGCGATGACATGAATAAAAACGCAAAGGGAGTAGCTTACAACAGACTGCCAACTCAAAGTCTGAAGCATGCCCTGTCAATGTGCTTGGCTAAATTCGCTAAGGCATTGCTAATCCACAACTATAATACATCTAATCTACGCAGCCGCCGGCGCCACGCTGTAGGGCCTTCCAGCGCTAATGCTCGCAAGATTTGACCATGATCTACTTCCAAATTACCTTCTCTGTTTTCTGCTCTCCATCAAAATTCTGCTAAATTCTGCTTGTGCTTGTAAAATGTGCATTGGTACTGCAAGTTATGATCATGGTAGATTGTAGTGCGGATCACGTGCACGGAGATCGGCGCCACAGCTCCTCCGCGCCAAGAATTGTCATAATCTACAGCATCGCTTGGCACGGTCTGTCAGTGACGGCCTCGTTAGAAGGTCCGTCTCGTGAACTTGAAGGATAGTTCTTCAATCGGTGCGGTCGGTTTTCTCCCGACAAGCTGGTTCCAAAATCAGCGACCTCCACAAGCCAACGCCTAGGGTTTTTAAGCAGATCAGAGTGCCATCAAGGCTGATCCCCCTGCACGTCTGTGATGAAAGTTGCAGAAGCTCGTAACGACGTACGGAGAGGGAATGTCTTATATGCAGCCGACTCGGCGCTTTGGTGAGTACAAGTGTGGGCAGTGCGGACGCCGATGGAATAGCGGACACTCGTGGGCAAATTGGTCCCAGACTTGCCAGAGATGCGGAACGGAGGTCTACCCTCATCGTCAAGAAGATCTGGATAGCAGTGTGAATTACTCCGGTGACCCAAGCAAGCCTCATCCGCAGAGTCAATGCGAACGCTGCCGTCAACTGGGACACTACTGTGGCTCCAGAGTGAGCAGGTCCAGTTATGGTTACCGTCCTACTCACAGCGAGCGTCGTTCTGAACAGGATCTATTGATCATACTCAGTTTTATCGCCTTCGTTGTTTTCTGGTACTTACTTAGTTTTAGTAACTCTCGTTCATACTGAACACAGTAAGAGCACCTTAGCTGGCCTGGAACACGCATACTGATAACGATATACGCATACATGTATATTAGTGACTCAGCTTCTTCTTAATTCTTGCGACATAACAGCTTCCTGCTTTCCGCTATCTCTAGCTAGTTATATCCGAGGTGGGTGTTGGGGCAAACTCTCTATTTCTCAAAAAGAAGAAAGAGTATTTTCGTCATAGATTTATCTGCTGTCATTAATCCAGAACATGGACGAAGCCGGCTATCATTCTCTGAACTTGTGTTCCAGTCTTGCAGTGTGAGTCAAACTTCGCTTTCATCGAACGGAGTGCTTCATCAGCCTTAAATAAATTGCATGGTACCCACCCTTTAAAAGGCACCGAGTTCCCTATGGCCACATGGCAGCTTGGTCCAGAGCAAACCCTGAGCTCAATGTTGCAATCTTGCTTCACCATTTTACATGACAGGTGCACGGTCTCATTGTATTTGCAGTGTTATTACGGTAACTGCTAACGGTCTGCTTTCATGTAGCAATATTCGCGTCAAAACCTGTCATTGTGGACTCACCGGCCGTGACCCGGAAATGCACTTTGAGCTGTGCTAGGCCCTACATTTGGCACTGACATTCTATAACGTAAATGCAGAGTACCGTTCACGTCTTCGCTAATTCAAGTCTTGAGGAGGATGAGCTTCTTACGTGCCGTAGATGACTTAAGTGTATGTTTGTATGAGTTGTTTCCTACACCTAATCCTTGAAAAATAGTCAATAGATGATCGACTACGTTCTCAATGCAATGTCTCCGACAGTGGCGGATCGAGTAAGCTTATACGATGTTCAGTTCGGCCTCACCGCTCGGTGCGAGTTAGCAACAGTTGTTAGGGATTAAAATAACTGCCCCATGATTATGGGGCATAACGTGCAGCACGAGGCTAACTAAGAGCCCTGCAGATTTTCACAAAAGCTACCCAGATTGGATATAAACCTGCAGTTTATCCAGCTTTGTGCACTGCACAGAGGTAGTAAAAGCTACTTTTCAATTTATTCCCTTTTCTTAGATCATTTTATTCTAAGGAGACCCCCAAGTAGCGTAGTCGCTACTGGGTAATCCTTGTAAAATAAATATTACTACTACTACCACTACTGTCAGGATGGGGAAGGCAGCCACGGTCTTTTACAAGAGATTTGCTGGGCTAGTTGCAGATAAACACCACACAAACTATTCTACCACGATGGCCTGTGTTAGAGCTCGATTGAGATTTGCTCTTTTTCTCCTGTGCCTTCGTTGGTGGAGACCCCAGCAGCGTACCATTGCCCTTCAAACTCTCAGTCAGCAAACCATCGAAGTGGCCGTTTGTGAAGCTCAGATTGCTCAGTTCGTTTTTTTTTTTGTTAGTGTGTTATTCGGTTGACTTCTCGGGAGAACGTTTAGTTGCTAAGCTTCCACACCATTTACAAATGCTTTCTAGCATTGTGCTTGTTTAGTGGGTTTGTTTTCAATACTACTTTCAAACTGGCACTCTTGTGAGCGAAAAATATAGAACTACATACCCACAAAGTTTACTTTTAAAACCATCGTTAGACGGGAATGACTGTAAATTCAAGTGTGTCTCTCCGTGTCGAATTAGCCGTTCCTCGCTGCAGGACTAGCATGCAGAACGGTGTGGTCTGGGGCCGAGGTGCCGTCCTGAGAAAGGGCTTTGTCGACCGATAAGGCTGACGGTTACTTTGACGGTTAGGCGTCGCGGGCTGCATGGATTACTTTGGAGTCATATGCATTGACTGAAGACACCTGACTCAAACCGTATCTAACAGATGGAAACGTTAGGAGTCAGGATCTCCGATCTGTCCCTTTTCTTGCAAATGCCGAATAAACCGCCAGAGCGTTGCCGTGTGCAGAACCCTTCTGTTCCCTTCACCGACCGCTTGGTGCCCAGATCCAGAGTTTCTGGCTGTATTTTAGCTCATCTTGCATCAACCTGCCTACGGCTGTGACCTGCGACCAATATCGTTGCTTAAAGAATTGAAAACATTTCCTTTCCCAGTGGCACTTCCCAATGGCTAGAAACAACAGACGACTTAAAGTTGTGACGTGTGGACTCTGAAGCGTACTCGAAGCCTTGATTAGCTTAGGCCGATCGGTACTACCTTCTGGGCAGCAGATTTAGAGGAAGTACAGCGTCCACAAATAATTTGCCAGCCTACCGTATTCCTAGTTCCACCACCTATAACGATGCAGGACAAAAGCTCTTGCATGGACTTACCTGGGTGGTCTCGCGACTCTCATTCACGGCGTGACACGGACGATTGGTCGCGACCGCAGATCATGAGTGACCTGGGCTGTACCGCGACGCGGCGTTCTTGTACAGAGTTGGTTTTGACGCCGTCATCAAAGCATCCACATGTTGACTGTGTGCAGCTTTTGACGCCGGATGACCTTCATAGCAATCAAACTTATCCAAGGAAGTCCTTTCGTTTGCTGCCAAAGCTGTTTCTCACAAAACCTTGAGGAGGGGACCACAGTTGATAGCATGCTATAGTAGAGTCCCATGACGATTGAGCTGGCTCTGCGGGTTGACTGAAGCTCTAGAGTGTGCGGAACACGAAGTAAATTTAGCACTACTCTACCTGCTAGCAGCACAACTAAAACTCATCTTTTTACAACTGGTCCTCCACACGTCAATTCTGGTTGTCCGTGTCAGTCTTCTCGCATAGCCAGTTGACCGCATCGCATGCCGGCGCTGAAGCAACTGACATGGCGGACAGCGAGGATGCCACTAAGAAATCGACGAGCACAGAGGAAGCAGCTGTGATGACAGCTGCATCGACCACTGTTGAGCGGAAGACGTTGACTGTCCAGTGTCGGAATTGCAAACCCACTGAAGCCGGCCACTCCGGACAAGCTGTGCTGCCTTTAGAGAAGGCAAGTCAGTCCTTCTTCTCAGTCTTGCATATTTAGCTACATGTTGTAGTGTCCGACACTCGGGATTCTACTGAACGGGGTAACTGAACTTGGGGCACTGAATCATTATACTATCTCTTGCCTCCGATCGCCATACTACCCGCGAAGCAACAGCGAGTGCCCTTGTAGTATGCGAATGTCCTTTCTCCACTTTCACGTTACCATTTCGGATCATAAAACACACTCACACCGTATACTAGTAAAGACATTTGAAAGATGGAGATTGAGCTTCCTGAAACCTTCAAGTTGCAGGGATTAGTTTTCTAATCTTGGTTGAACGGATTTAAGACTGGTTGGGCTCCTAGGCCTTGTGTGATTTGATATTTGATTCCTTCTCCATTTGAACGAAAACCGATTTATTTTCCTGCCCATGTTGTGTCAGGTTGAGGAATGACGTACATGCAGTGCTAGGTAACCAGCTTTAAGTGTATAATCTATAATCTTCAAGTGGATAACCTGGTACATAATTTTAGAAATAGGATTTAACTTGAAGCCTCTTATGTTGGCGATTAATTTTCTCTGCTCATACCAGTGAAAGGGAATGCGCTATAGAAAAATACCTAATCATTGGGCCAGAATTCTAGCTTATCAGTGTTGTCATATAACATTTTCTTATGCAATGATTTGATCTTTGTTTTGACTTAGGTAGATTAAGGTGGCTCAAAGGAAAACCAGAGAGAAAATATAAACTGATCACAAGTTTTAGAAAGAAAATTATTCAATTCGAAATGACCTCATGTCAGGTGGTGCCCTCACGCTTTAGAAAGCCTAACACTGAAGGACTGATGGTGAGGGAGATGAGGATTTTAATGATAGCTCCAGGGATACTTTGATTGAAGAATAATCCTAGTCCCACTTTTTGAATATTGTGACGGTGCAATGTTGACACAATAACAAATGGAGTATGTTTCAGGGGTAGACTGCATGTGTCTATGTGGTTCACTAAAATGAGCTGAGAAATTGTTAATGCAATGTTCTCAATAACAGTACATTATTTTAGCAGCTGTATCCCCAAAACCACATGTGTGAGAGAGATAATGGTAAAAGGTGTATGGGTCAGCTGGTTCCGAGGCCATCACACCTTATCAGCATGGTGGATCATTGTTCTGTCACCTTAGCCTTGGTTCTTTAACATCAGCCCCGGTTCCGTAACTGTGAATACGCATTTAGTCAACAGTGTTTCTTCTGATCATCACAGCATGCATTTGACTGATGCGTTATCAGTCACTTGCAACTACAGTATAGCACAGAGTAACCGGATGGTCCTGCTTTGACCTGCTTTCTCTCCAACAGGAAAAACTCTGATTTCTTGCTTCTTATGGCTGTGTGTAGATGTAGATGGCAAGAGAGAAGGGATGTCACCATCATTCCTGATCATCCAGAAATACCAGTGCTGTGATTTTGTTTGGTCTCTGTTGAATCTCAGGCTGGGCAGACATGGTCTCCAGAGGAGAGCAGACCTCGAGGTGAAGAAGCTCCCATTAGCAACAAAGATGCCAGCAGACAACCACTTGCGAGCAAGACCAATGGCCGCTGGCAGTCACCAGTCACAAGCTTGCTACGAGCAGTGAGTCGCAGAGCCTATCGTAGTGCTCCACCGTCAAAGCAAAGAAGGTAAGCATCACTTAGCTAATAATCAGCTACTGATTAATTTAACTACCCCCCTCCCCCTCCCCCAATGTGCACATGACTCAAGGAACTTTTGATTATTTAATATCTTAGCTGGATCAGATTCCATCATGTCAAGCAAATGTTAAATGCATTGCATGGCCTTATGAAGGTAAGTCCCACGTTATGAGTCAGAAAACAACACCAGTTGTAAAGACACGTCTGCAAGGACAGGGAGGGGGCTCGGGGGAGGGGTGGGGGGCAAAAAACAACTGTACACTGAAAAGATGATGGTCAGTCAGTTGCAACTGGAGACAAACTTCCAGGTGTGTAATGGTTTTACAGATGGTATCTTCTTACTACTCATTAACTGATTTAGGAATGGCTTAATTTTAGACCAAGTAATCATAATGTTTTCCCAATTTTCACTGTGTTCTTTGACTGTCCAGGTACGAGGGGCCAAAATGACAACGTACCGGATTCGTACTTAGCTAACTATAGAGCTACAGTACTGAGAGGGCAGTCAAACAAAATTTCACTGCTAATTCTTTTATTCGGTTATGCCTGTCACAGAGATTTTCAACTGAAAGACGGAGTGTTGTCACCAAGATACCAGATTGTATCTACGGATCTGAAGGCACAAGTTCATGGTACGTTTTTTAGGTCTTGTTAATATTTGTATTGCCAATTTTGGTTTGGTTGGGTGTAGTGGAGAGAGCACTTAAAGTAATTTGGAATCCAGCTCAACTTGATCAAAGAATGACTGAATTTACTGATTTAGCCCTCACTCAGACCGAACAGCTGCAGATTTGTCTCTAGAACTCAAATGAGGGCATAGAAGGAGTGTCAGGCCAAGTTACACTCTGTTGCTATGTGTCCCTATTGTCTATATTAAGTTTTGTATCCCTGCATTGAACTGACTATCATGTACAGAAGGAGAACATTTCTGTCAGGAGAACCATGGCCAATCCTTTTCTCATGTTTGTAGCAGGGAATCATGTACTGCAATTGTTTGAACCTCAAAATACCTGTTACAGGGAATTAAGTTTTAGGGAAGAGGAAAATGGAAATTTGATGCAAATAATTTGAGGTAAACTTAGACAACTGCAAGTAAGAAATTCAGGTGATTGTTGTTGCTGTAAGCTTTTCTTCACACAGGAATTGAATTTTGTTTTTTGGTTATACTTTTTCAGAAGAAGTAAGTCTCCAAAAGTGTCTGGAGTCACGGCCGCCCCTTCGTTTGGACCTCACGGGTCCTACACCATGCACATACTCACCACGAAATGATCCCCCTCATCACAGACAAGCACCTTCCTTTACAATGGGATGCCGTGAGAAGGAGCCTGGTAATGCAGCCTTTGAATCATGCATTTTCTTTTTAATCTGGTGCAGCTTCTAAGCTGACATCTGAATGTTGAATGTATCCTTATCCAGCATGAATATCTTGTGATACCTCAATGATTTATTTTGTTGTCAAGTCAACCTATGGTCTGGCTTTGTGTATGGTTTGAATTTGCAACATCTAAAACCATTATTATTATTGAGCTTCCCTCACCAGCAAGGACTTCTGCCAAACAGATTTCAAAACTCCACATACAATTTTTTGTGCATTTTGGCTTTAAATTAGATAATTGAGGTTGAACCTTGCTTATGGGACTTTTCCCTTGAAGGCAAAGTTAATGATTTATTCTTTAGTGTAAAGTAGTTGTGTGTGTGGCATCAACTGGCCATATGTGGCTGATACTTATTCAATTACTCTGATGTATCTTGTTCAGTTAGTGTGTGATTGAGTGGCCATTTTGTTCTAAGTTTCTTAATTGCTCCTCCTATTTGGAGGTTTACCTTGCTGGAAAACAAATGGTCTTTTCAATGGAAACTTTCAAGCCAACTTCAGCTACAGGCTGTTGGTAATGATTGGTTCTACTGCATGGTAGTCATACTTCTGTGCATGAGGCCACAAGGTGTATTAAACATACATGTACTGCAGTTAAAATGGAGACTACAGTTAAAATGGAGGCTACAGTTAAAATGGAGACTACAGTTAAAATGGAGGCTACAGTTAAAATGCTATGTTATGTGTTTTACTGGTGAATACAAGCCAGTATAAGTGGTTGAGCTATATTTAAGGCATGATTTTA
>JAOWAW010141408.1:0-10765 GCA_028565695.1 Nicola tetela
CCCCTGACTAGCGCATGCGCACTGCTCCTGGATAATCCTGACTAAAAATATTCAAAATGATAAAGATGAAGATGATAATAAAAAAAATAATAATAAAATAATTCTTACACATTATAATTGAAAATGTTCGGAGACGATTACTTGAGCTTCAATGAGAATTACCCTGATACTGATATACTCGTTTATCCGTTTTACATTAAATTGGAAGCGGTCAATTTGGAGTCGGAATTAGATTTGACGCTTAAAACTAATTTACAAAATGTACACGAACGGTCATCGCTTCCTCATTAATTCCCAGTGAGCGTCAGCAGTATGTCTATTCAAATGAGTGAACAAATATAGAATTCAGGGCAAGCGCTCGTAAACGATTTTAGCAAATTCCTTCTGAAGATCTAGCACCCTGCGGATGCCACGGTCTGGTCCCGCTGACACGATGCCATTAGCCTAGTACACTGTCAGCTCCCCTAGTAGCCAATGAGATTATTAAAAGCATACACGGTCTAGATGACAGGCTACCTCGAGAACTCACCGTCCTTTCCTCATCGTTTCATGCTTTGCGCAAATCAGAGCGTCGCTATCTGCCCAGCTCTCTTGCTTAGACTGTTCTGTGGTGCTGTCTGGCGTCTGAGCATTGGGATAGACCGAAGCGCGACCTGCCAAGGTGGGCGTTTGTATTGCGCATGCGCTGACCGGATGCGTTGCCGATGGAACATAAAACATGGCTGCGCGAGCAGGCGGTGGCGCCGCAGAGAAAACTAATTGTTGATTGAGGAGAAACGGGAGGCTCTCCGGGCATGCGTACACAGCTTGGGTTTGCTTAACGGACGGCGAGAGAGTGGTGCCCGTGTTGCAGCCCGACGGGTGCAGTGCTGGCCATACGACAGGCAAGACATTGAGGCGGCTTGCAGGAGTTCTCCGACTGGCCTTGTAGCTACTGTCCTGTAACAATGTTACAGATGGCTGTCGGGCCGACCGAGGATAGTATCCATTATAATAAGCGTGCAACATTCTGTTCGGTGGCTGAATTGCGTTGACAGGGTTTGCGGTGCTCATGTTAGCAACAGGCGGCGCCAAAACGTTAACGCAATACAGATGATTGCCTGGCCAGCTACAGGCTGCTGCGCCATTTTCGCAGTCGTTAACTGCCGAATCAGATCTCATCGAATGTGTCGATGGCCATCCCGCGATGTCGTGTGCTTGAGGAACAATAGACGTCAAAATGCGAACAGGCATTTTTCCTCGTCGTCAGAGTATTTGTGTCCACGTGAACCGCAATTCTACCAGCCCGAGAAAGCTCATGCACTATACCCTCTTCCTTCTGTGAGAGGGCGATCGACGTGGCTTAGCGGCTAGCGAACAGTTTACCCTCAAAACACTCGCAGTTAAAGCTCTGCCGTGTAGGAGCGACGCCTTATAAAGTTCATGAACTAAACGTCTCTCGTTTGGCGTGACCAGTTTCCGGACTATTTGATTTCACAACGAGACGGCCTTGCGAAAAGGTAAAATAAAAGGAAGTGTGACATCAGCTAGTGACGAAGGCGGCCGGGGGGGGAACTCCGCAGCAGCAATGCCGGCACCGGGGTTAAATCTACAGATGCACCCTAATTGGTCCGGAGGTACGAGCAAAAGAACAAATTATATCGGAAGTGTCAAAAACGCCGGTATTGAAAGAGCAAGACTCTTCTCGAAAGCGAGCTCACCTTCCCCGAATCTGCTTTTTATCACTTTGCCAGCACTTTGACATCCATGCAGAAATTTATTCTGCGCTTACGTGCAAGGATTGGCGATAACGTTACTCTCAGTGACATTCTGAACTCAGCCTGTCAGGTGTATGTGTCACCATGGCCCAGTCTAAAGTTAAGTATTCACGTACAATGCGGCTACTGACGCATCCATGCATAAATGACAGTGGGAGAGAGAGCGAAAATTTTCAGAATTAATTTTGTCTCACCGCCATCGACGTAATAATATCATTGTCATTGGCGGACGTACAACTAGTGCTCGCGATACCTACACCTATCGGAGATCAGGTCTTCAGCTGCAGAATTCGTAGCTCCCATGCACCGTTGCGAACATCTTTGATTTAATTTCGAGGCCTTTATGACCATGGATGACAGCGCTGCGTGCACTACCGCGCAGTCTGGATAAATCCATTGCATGCCTCCGCCAGCCCTCACGTCACACGATGGTCACCGTATTGACTAGCGTATTGACTTGGATTGGTGTTGCAATTAGAGCACGCGCGGCGCACACCTAAACTCACGCGTGCGCTGCTGTTTCTCTGACCCCTCCATCTTGCAATGTCAGTGCCGACGTATCAGAAAATTATTATTATTATTATTATTATTATTATTATTATTATTATTATTATTATTATTATTGATTACAACACCCAATAGCCTTTGGGCTACTGCTAAGGATGAGGGTTGATAATTATATAAGTACATGACTAAGAAGAATTAAAAGGTGAAGGTCTCAGGATAAGAGAAAAGACTTAAGAGAAGCGATCGAACTGAGATGAGCATGTGGTATAGAGTTAAGGAGAGAAATGGAGTAATACAGCGGAGATCGACGGAGTAGCTCAGTTCTTGGCCGAGGAAGGCGTTGTATAGGTTTTGACCGCAAACTCATTTGGCAGTAAGAAGCAAGTATGGAGCCACTCCAGACGTCATAAATTGCCCGTATATGTGCAGGAACGCTGTGACAATTTTCCGCATGGAACACAAGCTCATATGCGAACAGACAGCAATCAACTTTCCGCCAAAAAGCCAAGGGCCCCAGACTAGCACGAGTTAGAAGAATGTCCGAGGATAATCGGTCACCATGGTAACTCCAGCGATAAGGCACATGGCAGATCGTTGAAGTCGCTTCAGGAATGCAGAGCTAGTAGTGCCAACCCCACATCAAATGATTAAAGCGTATTCAATGCTTGGGTGAATGGATGACATGTAGAGCGATTGAACGATCGTAATCGATTTGTGTTTTTGAGGATCAAATTCGGCGATGGAATTGTTGTTACAGTCTAGCGGCGCGCGCATCGCGATCGGAACTTTGAAAAAGTTCTGCTTGAATCAACATCAGCGGACTTACGGCGGCTACAAGACCAAATTGCGTGTGTCAGAGAGCGTTTGTTTGACCTTATCATCAACCCTACCATTAGAACGTACTTAGAGTGAGTCCACGGGAGTTGATAGCATCAAGCGTGACAATCAGGGTACAAGAGACCGAAGGTTGTCACGTCATAAACCCTCAAAATAGTGTGTCACCATTCTATCTATAACTAGATAATTTTCATTTTCATTTTAGGCGAAGATAAAAACTGCCAATTAAGAGGTAGTTTCTGCTTTTCTCTGAAATTTCCGCAAATACATGCTTTGACCAGTCGTGGCCAAAGCGTCGCTATTCAACCATCTCGACAGTGGTGCAATGGTTGCGATCCCATGAGGCGGACGAGTTCCCACGCACAGTACCTACAAACTAAGTTGAATTTTGCCTGGTTGAATGTACATAGCACATAATTATATAGTAATAATTCCAATCCTCCCTTTACCTGCGTGCAGCACCTTCAGATTAATTGGTGAACGTAATTGAATTTTCCCCTTCCATGATCGAATTTCTTTCAGATCTGGACGCATGCAAGGGATCCGATCTGAAACTGTTTTCGTACTGAATAAACCAACCGCCGCGCCACCGTGCAAACCAATGACGTCAAGATGTCTAATTATGATCGCTCGATCGAACGGAGCTGCTGCTCTTCAGCGTTCGTCAAGGGAGTGAAGCATCGAGTTCATGTTGCATAACGCTCCATGTGCAATGCTTGCGCCTCTCGAGTCCATTCAGCCGAGGTCGTTAGTGAGCGTTTCCTGTATCGTCATCAGCAAGTTGGCACAAGATGAAATGCGCCGTGTCCCTATACCGAGCACCCTGATCCGACTCTGTGATATCGATTAACATCATTTCACGTGGAAAAATATTGTCTCCGCCCGCAATAATCACCACGCGCGAGACAGCGGGGTACCCAGTGTTACTTTGCCCTAGCTCCGCGCTATAGTTTTGCAATTGGCGGGTCGGTTAGTGCGTTTGTACAAGCGTTGTGACGTTGGCACGGATTTTAACCGACCTTGTACCCTGACCAGCTTTATCTTTGTACCTCCTCGTTATCAGCAAAAAGCTGTCCCATCGCGGCAGGGGCGGAACTTGACATGCGGAAAAAGACCACGCCTCCGCAGCGGACGACCTTGATCGTTAAGAAGGGAAGTCCAGGACTTGCTCTATCAAACACGCACATGCAGAACACGACACGATCTGGCCGGTGGCGAGTATAACTTTCAACTTCCTCCACAGCTTTGATTCACACGCTGTCCGAAAGAGAAGCCGCCTAATTAGAATGCACGTGCTTATTACGATGCCCTGGCGGTGGCCATTGTGTGTCGGGATGAGGATAGTGGCAACGGAATCGTGCCCGGAATGTTTTGAATAACAAAGGAGTCACATTGCTGTCATGGCACGCACTGGTTACAGCCTCCGTATCCCGACAGTTCCCTTTAAATACATTATATTTGTGAGAAGATGGTTAACGTCAATTCGTTGCTGCATCGTCATCACGTGCACTCGGTGAACGGTCATACACACGTACTTCCGGACCCTCTTCGTCTTGCTCTGATTAACGTTCTAGATCTCAGCTTCATGTCGCATGATCACTCGTTCTCTCGCGAAAGGTTTTCAATTTTTTTTCCATATCGGTCTGCGAATCCCTAGTTGGGCTGCTCTCGCGATCTCTTCCTCTGTCTATCTATCGCTCTGTTTTCCCGTTCTATTTTTCGATCTGCCTTCGAAAGAGAACAGGAAAAAATATCTCTCAGACTTTCTTTCCTCCTCTACCCCTTCCTTCCAGGCTGTCTCCTTTTATCATGCACTCAGATCCTCGAGCCGGTCCTTTGTACTCCCCCCATTTCAACGTAATGAATTCACTCCTATGATTATACATGTATGCCTTTCCGGCCTTCGGCGGTTATTTTTAAAATTAATGATACCCTCGTTCTCAGCGGCCAATGACTATTGAGTTCTTCTCTTCCAAAAGGCCGTTTCCAGTGTTTTCGATCCACTGAGAGTTTTAGTTCCAGCACTTTGTTGTTTGACTTCTAACCGCTGCACATGCACATTACCAGGTAATTGAGTTTCTAAAATGCTCACGGACTAGAGGCCGTCGCAGTGATTCCTCCCCGAGTACACGTCATCGCGTTCGTCTGCATGCGACTAAAGGAGCGCTAGACGTTTTCGTGCATGCCATATGTGGTGTGATAGCGCTCAAGTGTCTTCACGTCCTGCTACCTCAAGCTAGGTGTTTCTTTGCCTCTTACAGTGGCCATGGTGTAAACAGCACTGTTCGCTCCTTGAAAACGAATCCCTTGAAAATTTTGAGGTATGTTTGAAAGAGAAAGAATTAATCACAACCAGTGTCGGCCACCCGGCTCGAGTAGATCTAGAACGGTCACGGGTCTTACAATACACTAACTACCACTGGCGTGTCGGTGCGAATGACTGCTCTTCACAAAAGCAGTTCACACCCAAATGTGATACGCGTGACTGATGTGGACATAACATGACGCCAGCGACGAACTGTATCAGATTAATAAGGCATAGCAGTTCCTCTAATGGTAGTCTTTCGAGGAAAATGCTGATTCATTTTGCAGATCTCTTCAAAATGTGGTAACGCCATTGTGTCGTACAGATATCGGCGTGTGGCTTCCGGCAAGTCTATACCCCTGCCACAATTTCCTCAGAATTAAAAAATTGAGGTTAGCCGTCTTAAACTTACATGTAAGGATTTTACGGGGAGGGCCCCGGACCCTGATTTCTTCCTGCTCTTGGTATGCATGAACCCCCTAACACCCCCTCTAACACCTCCTAACACCCCCTCTGCGTACGCCACTGTCTTAGTATCGTTGTCGTTTGAATTTTTTGCTGCCTTAACGGTAAACGCGGGCTCATGCTGAGTTCTGAGCGACATTATGAACTGAGCTGGAACTAATTTTCTTGTTTGGTATAAACTTGGTGTGGTTTTGCGTACATCCTGTACGCAAACCGTCAAATGATGAAAGTGAAGGGACTTTTCTGAAGAGCCTGCCAACCCCGGTAGCTTATCTCAAACCACACGCCATAATATTTGCTAACCGCTTCTCCGTGTCTACTGTAAAACGGGACATTTTTGTCGCGAAGGGTTTCATTTGCGTCTTGGCAAACCAGCATGTATCACGACGGGCTATTTAGCCAGATATGCAAGATATACAAGGCCTCTCCCATCCTGTGCAGCAGAGCAATTGCAGACATTAGTAGGTAGATCAAGCGTTAGATGTTTTCTGCACCGCCAATGTAGTGGTAACGTTTGTGGCCACTAATACTGGTGCTGTGTGGCTGCAGTCTCTGGTTGGGTACTCGACATCACTGTTCTGCAGCTGGGCACGCTTTTCCGAGCTAACACACATGCCTCTTTCCAGAGTAGGTAAGAGTTCGAGATTCGGTCTTTATCGATAGCATAAGCAGAGAGAGTTTTCTTTGCCTTCTCCCTAGGGTTTCTCCGAGTAATCCGGTTTTCTCCCTCAGAGAAGAGAGATGAATGACCGCGCCCTTTATACCAGCTTGTCCTTCATAGGCAATTAGGTATGTGCAAGGATTGTTATCTCAATAGTATCTTACCTTTACCTAATATTTACCTTAACGATGGCTGCTAAGCACCGCAAGGGCTATACGTCGATATAAAGTCGACAACTCGCCCATGCCAAACAAAATGTGCAGCAGAAAGCGGCATCCTTTAAACATATACTGCCAAATAGGCTTAATTCATAAACGGTACAAATTAAAATTACAAGCGGGTAAGAAATCACCTCTTTCATTGAATGGGAGGGCAATGTAGGCTCACCGATCATAAGCACAGTAACCCCCAGTAACCCCGACTCTATGGACTGGAGCGACAGGCGACGTGTGCGAGCGTGGCTTCGGCTTGGGCAAACTTGCGGATCAACTGTGCTTCATTAATCACCGAAAATCACCCCTTTGTAACCCCGGAATAAACGATATTGTCACATTGGTCAAGCACTGATCATGATAGATGATTCGACATCATCGAATCTTCCGCCAAATGGTTGAAGAAATTATAAATCGGTCGTGAAAACCGAGACGAGATTTAATTCTATTCAGTCTAATCGGCGTACGTGTATATAATGAGTGACATGATTGGGCAGCCGACAGTAGGCACACGTGGGCATTGTTGGGACGACATGGCAGGGATTCGGTGACATCGAATAATCGATCATGATGTCTGACTGACCTGTAACAGTATGACTGCGAACAAGATAGTAAACAAGCTGATTGAGCTGCGGGACATGAGAGTATTTCCCGCGATCAAGCTTAGAGAGTGGCCACGTCTGAACTGAAACAGTTTATTGAAACAGTACAAATCCTCTGATCTGTTGATCTGGCCTCTGTCGTAGAACCCACTCAGACGTCAAGTATTCCTGCGCATGTCATCCACACTTGAGCATGCTGAAAAATGTCTTCTGCACTGACTCGGGGTGTATCGGGAAAGAGCTGCGTTTGAGGATATCTGAAGGTGCAGTGTTGTTTCTAAGCAGCAGTACGACTGCATTTTGTACGTACATGCACAACTTGCTCATGCTGTGCACGTGCGGTTAGGCTCTATACAGACCAGCGCCAGCGCTATCTAATCGCCAAGATTGCATGTGAGTGCATCTGACGCCTCCGCGGCTGCAGAGCGTCCACCATGTCTTTGGAGAAGCCCTTCGCAAGACAGAATGACCAAGCATGAACACCAGACACACCTCCGAAAATCTTGCCAGGTAAAACTCTTTGTGTGACTCTCAGAGCACAGTAATTCAGGATTAACATGGAAAATACGGACGGAAGAAGCCGACCGTCAGGCTTCAAACTTGCCGCTCTGGCCCTTGCCGCTATTTTCTTGATTCTCCTGTCTACTGTACCACCTCGACGGCAGAGCCTATTCCTCAAGGTCGAGGTCTCCACACAACATCACCAAGAGGATAAGATCAAAAATGACCTTTACGAGCTCCTTTTAAAGATTGAAAAACAAAAGACGACTGGCCTTCCTTCCTCAAAAACGTATAGCGCTCTAACCACTACGACCTACTGGGATTCTCTTCAACAGTACGCTTGCAACCAACAGTGTGAGACAGGAACAAGCGATGTGATTGTCGTTGGAGGTGGTGTGTCTGGACTTTACGCCGCGTGGAGATTGAAGAGCAGCTCACCAGCCATGAAGGTGCGCTTATTGGAAACCAGTACTCGTTTTGGCGGACGACTCTTTTCCGTAATTCTTCCCGGAATGCCTCACCTTGCTGCAGATTTGGGCGGAATGCACTACGCTGATAATCCGAACGAGACACTTAACGCTTGGCTAGTGGATAAACATTTCTCGATGCCGTCTCGGATCTTCCTTGAAAACGCCACCGATCCGCACGTCCCTACGTATCTTCGTGGGTCCCACATTACTCAAGACATGCTTAGTAACAATACCTTTATGGCCGACCTATATCACCTCTCGCCAAGCGACAGAGAGTTGCTTAATTCGGCTGGTGACGCTCGCAAACTCACAACCTACTTACTGAGAAAGGAAATTCCTGACGTCGATGACCCGCATTTTAACGCTTGGTCAGCAAAGACTGCCTCAGGAATGATTCTGAACCAGTTATCAAGCGGAAATTTGTTTCGCTTTTCTGGAGCAAGCCACGAGCTTCTCTCCTTGATCTCCGATTTGAGCGGCTACGGATCGTCGGCATTCGCCAGCGACTCGAACGCCGCGAACTTCGTGCACATGGTCCAGCATTACAGTCATTACTCTTCGGTCTCTTTTCGAGTACCGCTCGGTGGCATGCAAGCACTCCCTAACGAGCTTTTGAAGAGATTTGTTGGATTTGGCGGAGATGCACAAACTTCGCACACAGTGAAAGGAGTCTTTCGTTGTCCATCGCAAACCACATTTTACCAAAGTCTTCTGGTTGACACCGATGATGGACAGAAGAATTTTTGTGCCCATCACGTAATTCTTGCCCTCACACGAAACGCTCTTGACGATCTGCTATGGCTGCCTCTTTTGCAGAAACCTGTCACTCAGTTCGTTTTCGCAGACACGGCTAACAAGCTCTACCTAGGTTTCGATCGGCCATTTTGGCGTGAGACTCCTTTCGTCTTTCGCGAGGGTAGCACTACAACAACTCTCGACCTCCGACATTTGCTTTACATCGGAACAGAAGAAGATTTCCAAAACCAGATTCCATTTAATGTAAACGAAAGTCTCGACGCTAATGTCAGTTCGTTGCAAAATCGAAATTCGCTTCTCTTAGCTTCCTACACCACATCAGAAGAAAGTCATATTTGGAGAGATTTAAGCGTCAATTTGTCATCTTTTACGCCGTTTACAGGCCGACCGAACCCTTTCGTCAACACTTCTCACTCCTCGTCGCCACATCCAAGCATGCCTGGTGTCGGCCGCCAAATCACTACACAGATGGTTTCCATGGCAATGAAGCAGCTAGCCCAACTTCACAATGTCGACGTAAGTGCCTTGCCGGAGCCATACACAGCGATAGCGTACGACTGGCCAAAATCATGGCATCATTGGCTAGCTGGGGCTAACGCAACGGAAATCATCGCTCAAGCGTTACGTCTGAGTGAGGAGAATAATGTGTACCTGTGTGGCGAAGTGTTCAGCAAAGACCAAGGTTGGGCTGAAGGCGGTCTCAGATCAGCTGAATATGTTATGCAGAAAATTTTTTCGCTGTCACCGCTTGAAGGAATGCCTACAGAATGGATGAAAAACTACGCACACCTGCCGAACGAAGACATTAATGTCAGCAGAACGTAACTACTGGTAGATTGTAATATTTTACTTGACGCGTGCAGTGTGGTGATCCTTTCATTCCACGATATACGCTCCGGTACGTTTCCAATGGTATTACGGGAGAACTTCCGTTTCAGCGGCTGTTTACAGATTAAAATCTTTTGCGGTGAAGGACAGCGAGATGTGCTATAGAGGGCATGCATTGCATTACACCATCCTACGGTAAAGCCAATTGTATAAATTCACTTGAACCATTTTACGTCAATTTTGAGATATCAATGTCAAAAACCGTCGCCAAAACTAGAGGAGAGGAAAATCCACCCAAAGATAATTTTAAATCTGTACTAAAACTTTAGATTTAAAAAGGCTCTCACCAGTGTAAAAATAAAATAAAAAGCTCTCACCAGTGGCGCCAGCAGTATTGGCGACGTAACATGTGGCGTTAAGGAGGTGGGAATTATGACATGAAACTTAAATGGCAAATGAAGAGGTGGTACTGCGACAAGACGGGTTTAAGTAGCCGCCTGGTACGTTGGTAACTTATAGTTGAGCCTTGGTGTAGCATGCTAGGTAAATCTAACCTTCTCCAGCTCCACTATAGCTGTACGTCGAGTGGCCCTTGATGACCCTGAAGAGCTAGGGTGGACGGCATGCGCATGCAGCACTACGCCCTTACCTACATATTTCCGATGACGGGCACTGTCGACCAGCTTATTAACTCCAGCGGCTCAATGTCCCTCCTGTCAATCTATGGCCAATTTCAAGAAATGGATCGGTACGCGTATGCCAGCTGACAGAAGCATATGAGGGAACTTCTTAATAATCATTACAAATATGACAAGAGCGCGCGCGCGCGTACACACACACACCACCACCACCACCACCCCCACC
>JAOWAW010141430.1:0-10764 GCA_028565695.1 Nicola tetela
TGTTTTCTCATGTTGAACATTTACAGTCTGTTCTGTCGGGCTGTTGTCTTCTTCTTCTTCTTCTTCTTCTTCTTCTTATTATTATTATTATTATTATTATTGTTATTATTATTATTATTTATTTATTTATTTATTTATTTATTGGCTTCTTCACAGTCACGGCGGCTTTTCAGCTTCTTGCGAACATCTGCCAAGAAGAAAACACCCGAGATATTATCAAATCAGAAGGGAACACCAAAGAAGGTAGTAACAAGTTTAAGTGTGTGTTGGATGGATTAACATATCGAAGTTCCTTTTGAGTGGTTTAACTTAAATTTAACCATGAATAGTCTTCCTGTACATCTACTGTCACCCTGTTGTAAAGTGTTTTGTTCTTTTGCTCCTGTTTGTAAGAAAAATTAACCAAAACCAAAAATCACAATACATTAATATGCATTAAACATTTCTTTTAAAGCAGCTGTACATATGGGTGTTTTTTGCACCGAGAATACTTCCTTCAGCATGATATTTTCACAACTGGGGAAATTGAATGCTTTATGAGATATTTTCCTATATATAACATCAGCAGATTTCTTTCCTGTGTATATTGCAGTTGTTTTGGTGATGTTTTGATGAAAACAGGATGTTAAGAGTGAGGCTCTATGGTGTGCTCCATGTTTGTTCATTGATATTTTTCAGTGTTTGGATATTCCTTCTCTCTCTCTCTCTCTTTCTCTCTCTCTCTCTCTCTCTCCTGATTCATTCACTTATTCTGTGTGAAAAGTTGGAGTCTGTATGATTGTGGAGCGGGTTTGAGGTCTATTGCTATGACAACAGATGTCTTGGTAACATTCAGACTGTCAAGAGTTACTTCATCTTTCATTTGTTTCTTTTGACTCTGTTGTTTTGCCATGTCACCATCACTGTAGGCCATGACACTTCCACCTCACAGCACATCGCCAACAGGCTCTGAGCTCTCCTGCAGCTCAAACGCATCATCAACCATGCGCACACCAGAAATAGATGGTCGAGGAAAATCGATTCGGAAATCAGGTCAGAGCAAGTGGGATTTGTAGGTTCATTTGCGACGTTTTCCAGCTTGCTAACACAACATGTGGTGAAGTGCCTTCCACTGTGTCACCAGTCATGTCATTTGTCTTGCCTTACACACAGTATACACAATATCATTTGCTGTATGTTCATCACAGGACACACACACACACTGTTGAAGTATTATTGACTGTAGTCTGTGTGTTGACGGGATTAACAGTCACCCCACTGCTATCCCCAACTCAACTGAGCAAATGAAGGTGACTGCAAGAGACTTTTCTTACTGAAACAAAATGTCAGCAGGAGTAACCTAGACAGTAACCTAGACATGGTTTGTCAAGAGGAGCAGAATGTAACTAGCACACAATTGATAAGAACAAATTATATTTTGTCATGTATGATGGAGCTGTTGACAAATTTGTGCAGTGATATCTCCCTTTTTGTCTCTCCCTCTCTCTGTCCCTTCCTCTCTCTTTCTCTCTTCCTCTCTCTGTCTGTCTCTCCCCTCCCCTCTCTCTCTCTCTCTCTCTTTCTCACACACACAAACTCACACTTGCTCAAATGTGAACTTGGGTTTGGGTCAATGCTTTGTGTAATTTAGTGAGAGCATTGACAAATTGGTATAAGAGTAGTGCTTACTGTAATCACGTAACATTAAGTATAACTTTAATTTAATTTCAGTAATATTGGTGCCCTCTGGCTTTACCTAAAGTTACATGTAAAATTTCACCACTACAAATTGTGGTTTTAGAGCCGAAAACATTACCAAAAAATTTGGTCATACTGAAAAAAATTTCACCAAGGTTTGCAGAAATTGCGTTTCACTCAAAATTATGTGATAAACAGTAGTTGAAGACCGCTTTTCTTGCATGTATAAGAATACATGTACTGTTTTTAATTAATTGTTTTTGATATTAGAAGTACACATAAGATTTGACTGCCTTACACTTGAGCTATCATATGCTACAGTCGACTCCCGTTAAGACAAACTTTCGGCTAAGATGAACTGATTGGGAACGTATGGTTGGCTACGGATAAAACTCACTCAAATTATTTGGATAAGACGAACTTTTGGATAGGACAAACTAATTTCCAGGTCCGGCTGAGGAAAATTGACAGATGAGACAAACTTTCCAGTCACCAGGGCTCAACAGGGCCTTGTTTAGGAAGGGCACTGTAGAAATACAAATGAAGTTCAACGTACCACATGAAACTCACACTCACACCTCAGTTATTCACACCTTGTTTACACTAGTTCACACCTTAGATCTAACTTTACTGTCTTTTGTTTGCTCTGTAAAAAGCGGTTTTATCATGTAACCCTTTTTATGAAAAGTGGGTAGCATATTTGCATGTGCATGCGTTTGCATTGGGCGCGCCTGGTTATGCCAGGGTTGGGTGGCTGCCCAGAAATGGCCGGGTGGGTCAACTTCGTATAAGACGCACTCTGCATAAAACAAACTTTCCTGTGGGGGCCCATCATTGAAGTTTGTCTAAATGAGAGTCAACTGTACGTTGTCTGATGGGTAAATAAGAGTTGACTGCACGTTACCAGATGGCACTCATGCACATTTTGTAATTTGCTAAAAACATGTTTGCCTTTCCAACTGGGTGGCAAGACTATGTGGCAGTCTATGTGACATGGGGTCTTCACAGACTAATCCATATAAAACAGATTCCCAATGTTGCTCTCTGTGGTAAAGCAGACTTCAACTGACTGGCAACTTGCTCCAAGCATGAAAACAGGGTGACACAATTTAGAAAAAAATCTTCAACTTGCATCACGTATGCAGTGTTGATCCTAGGTATGCCACCCAAGGGCTTTTCAGAATGACCGAAAGTAGAAATTTCACATTATTTCAGGCACATGTATGCATAACCATGGTGTATTCGAACGGCCCCTATTTTGCACTGTGTGTGTGTGTGCGTGTGTGTGCGTGCGTGCGTGTGCGTGTGTGCATGTGTGCATCTGCACACACGTTTACCTGTCTGTACATGTACATGATAAACAGTACCACTAAATAGCCGTAACAGATAGGCTTCTTCAGCTATTGCAAGAAAAACAAATTAACTGAGAAGCATTGCCTTTAAATACCATTGCGCTTGGTAATGAGGTATTGTTCCATCAGCTCCCCTAATTCTCCCTGTATGCGGTATACCAGTGACAGCTGCTGTTATGAGCAGTATGCTTTGTATATCAGACTATAACCCCAATCACTATTTAACAAAGATAACTGTAAATGCGCAAAATTTTGACACACGAAAAGTTGAACGAAACACGGTTTTGACATTTCAGCAGCAATCTATTTTTGGCATGAGTGTAAGGTCAGTATGTCGGAACTTGAAGTCCAAGGCGACAAAGCTCTTTGAAAAAGGTGACAAATTCATGGAAAGCATCCCAGGAAAATGGATGGTCTCACGAAAGTGGTGTGTACTGTGTCATTAGTATGTTGTGTACTGGCATGCACTGGTACCTGTATGCAGATTGTGGAGGTGACACGTTTTCAGTGAAGATTAATTTTAGTCCGTTAGAGCTGGTGCCAATTACAGCCTAAATTAAACAGCTGTGGAAATTTTGTGCTTTTACAGTATGGGGTATAAACTGCTGTTTTGATGCTGTTATAATCATACTAGCCAATACAGTATGTCATCTAGTTTTGGGACAGGCAGCAATATGTCTGGAGGCTGTCATTAATCCTCTGAAGGGGGTTGTGAGGGCAAACAATCATGGTCTCATTTACTTTCCAAGCTTAGCCAATAACAACTAGGACAAGAAGTTTGGGTTTTGCATCTTAGTGTGTGATTAGAATCATTCGGAGCATTGGGTGAAGCATCCATGATGTGAGTGTCAGGTGTGCTCAATTGAACTGGTACCACTCTCCTTACTTAATCATGCTTAGGTACTAATTAGCTGGAAGTGTTGCCAGGCAGCTCACACAGCATGCCTTTGGCTTTAAACATTGACAGTCAAGAGAATCAGGCGTGGATTGTTCCAGCAGGCGAGCACATCTGTCTTTGACCACTGCAGGTGTTGATTCGAGTCTCTCAGTAGGTGGCATAGTGGATTATTGATGCATCTGTATGAGGGGCTTGGCTCTACCAGCTGAAAATTTGCTACTGATATAAAGTACACCATTGCACAGTGCAAGGAGCATCATGCTAGAATTAGGTCTAGTTACAAAAAATTTGTTTGTAAAAACTTTTGTTTACAATGATGTTCTTGTTGTTATGACATTACACAAACTGTGCTTTCAAAACTTCATAGGCCTAATTTTTGATGTATAGTATTTTATCTGATACATCCTAAGAATTTTTCTCCTGTCACCAAGAGAGATGCTGTACCCAAATTTTGACCGCAAGGTTGGGGGGGGGGAGACAAAAAGCTTTGGTACAGGTGGTCAAAGTGTTCTTGTGGCAGCATGACAACCAGTTTGTCCAGCACTTCATGGTCTAATTTTCCCCATGTTCTTTTATAACATTTGCTTTCTACTTGGCAACGTTCTAGGTCGCTTTCTTAATGTGATTGTTTTCATTTTGTTTTGCATTTTAGGAAGGTGGCAATCAATGGTTAAAGGTACTATGTGGTTGTTGATTTCTGAGAAAAAAAGATTCAAAATATTCTATCTGGAGCAGTATGTGCAAAGGCAGATTAACTGAATTTTTCTTTTGAAATTCACAAAAGAAATTCGTGGGATCAAGTGCCGTTAACGGATGTGTGACTAACTTCAGCTTTAACTGTGCATGTGATAACTTACGAAGCATTTCTGCTTTGTGTGATGTGTGCATGAAGGCTCGCCTGGAAATGGACAGCTGTACCACAGTGCCTCCACAGAGGATGTAATTATTGCACCTGAATCAAGCTTGATGCGAAGCCCACTGCACACAGAAGGAGTGAGTTTACCATTAGCATGTCATTTAGTGCTTTTCTGGTGCTGGTCTTGAGGTAGATTTATTCTTTGCTGCCATTGTAGTTGATACCTATGTTCATGTGGATGGTGTACGTGTCTATGCTATCATTACTTTTCTTGGCATCATTATCACTGAGCAATTGTTGGACTCCTCCTTTTTTGCAGTTAGCACAGGCATGCAAAGGAGGCGATATGCTCTTGAGGCTGACGGTGCCCGATCGGCTTTCGCGAGTCGTTTTGGTGAAAGCGATGAGTAGCATTGCAGACGTAATCACACCAGTGTGTGAGCGGTGCAATGTCACCCTTGATCAGGTTGAAGTTTTTGAGCGCAATGACCAGCAAGTGGAGACGGTGAGCATAAAAACTCATATGCTGATGTATTCTCCAGGACAGGAGAATTAGCTCTATGGCAGTAGTAGAATTATTAGCATTCTTGTCTGCTTTGTGGAAGTAGAAGTCCATTGCAAGATTATGAAAGACAATACACAGCAGATGTCCTGGCAGTGGTAAAGCCATCAGTTCTTTGCAATTGGCCCACTGAGACAAAGTGATGGATAAGAGAGTGGCCAGACAGCTTTTTCACATAGTTGGAGAAATGTTTTTATGCTTCTTTGGATGGTTGAGACTCATGAACAGATTCGTTGTAGAGGAAGAGCCATCCATTTAAGCTTAGTAGGGGCTTGGGTAGATGCACTTGGTCTAGCATGATGGTTGTAGGTAACAGCTTGCATTTGGAGATTCTCCACTTCTATGTGTGCAACTAGGGACAGAAGTTTTAAGTTCTTGACTATTTTTAATCTATTGTTTACTCTACAGCCAGTGGATCTTCTTGGTATTGTTGGAAACCTGTCCACTCAGGAGCTGATTATACGACAGAGAGGCATGATACAGTGAGTTCTTGTAATTGCAGCTAGTGCAAGGCTGACAGAGCATAGTCCATCCTGAGATTTTGATTTTAAAATGTTGTGTTACTGACAGGGCCAGATGTGACAACATATCCTTCAGTTAATCAAAGCTCTAATAAACATGCATCCCCATGTTGTTGATCCTGAAGCATTGTGTGTGTCTATGAAATTGTTCCTACCTTTGTTCCATTTTTATGCTGTGCGATGACCGGAGCACAAGTTACTTCTGCTATATAGGTGCAATAGTTTAGCTGCCTGATGCTGGTCGTGTACAGCAGTTCTTGATTACTCCTGCAGTGAATGGAGTAATTGAGTTTTGTAGTACTGCACATGTATGCCAAATTGCCAATTGGTAGCTTGTTCCTGGCAGAAGTGCTTTCACTAAAGTTGATCTTTGAGCAAGGCTCCTTTCCCTGGGAAAGTAGTTGTAGTAACAATCAAGTCACTGCTTGACATGGCTGACTTCTGTGTTGCTTCTTTCTTCTGTAGTGTTATCCTACCAGATGGCAACTCAACACAGATTCAGCCGAAGCCACAACACACACTTGCCAACTCACTTGACCAAGTTCTGTCGAGATACGGTCTAACGACAGCTGATGTAGCAGTCAGCATCACTGTAGGTTTTTGGAAGAACAGCACATTTTGTTACTTGAACAAGTTGATGTTGAATACAGCAAATTTAGTTTCTTTTCTTGTTTGGTTGATTTGTCTCAACTGAAGTGTCTCTTCTAATGCTAGAGCTTGTTTCGCCTTGACAAGAGACGTTCTGTAAGACAGAATACAATTTGTACTCTAGTAGTTCGTTGCTGTGCTTATACCAGGCTATGTGATTCGCTGCATGGATTCAAGAGTGGCTACCCCCCCCCCCCACACAAAAAAAGAAAATGGGCCGTTGCAACCATTTTTGAGTTATTGGTGAAATACAGTTCTTTACGACCATCTCTGACAGGTGGCACAGTTAGAAGTTAAAAATGTTGCATGGCTTTCAGTTTTCATGCATGTCCAGTGAATCTGCGGTGTGCCTGTGCAAAGCCTTTTGTAGCCTTCCAGCTTTAGTGCCCCCAGGATTTTGAACCATTATTAGTGCCCCCAGAATTTTGAGCCATTATTTAACAAAATTAGCTTTAACAATCCCTCACCATCACACGACATTGGTGGCCAAGCGCGGGGCAGAGCAGACCAGAATAGAAGGTCAGACCAGCAAGAGATTATATCCTTTAAACTGTGGCATGAGCTGCCAGTTCTGAGTGCATCGGATGTGCCGATCTTATTGTTTGTAGCAGAGATGCCGATCTTGAGGTGGTCTGATTAGTAATGATGGCTCCCCACTATCTGCCATGCCCCATGCTGGCTGGTTGTTTCAGTAAGACTTAGGGTTCTCTAAAGTTTTGAAATTAAAGTGAGGAACTGCATAAATGGTTGGCTGCGTCAGCTAGTGTCGTAGCTGGTGTTCGTGTTGTATTTATACCAAGTAAGCATCTGATGACTACCTGGCCATGGCCTTGATTAACCAACTAGGTACTGTTGCTTTTGCGGCACCGGCTGCCATGCTGGTCTGAAAGCTGTGCCCTGTGTATTGTTGCTGCACTAGCCAAAGCAGCCTGTATTCCCTCAACAAACTGCCCATGAGTTATGCCTGTTGGACCAAATTGATCAATGGTGTCCTGGGTGTCATGCCCTCGCTATCTGCGGGTTGTAAAATGAAGGCCGACCAAGCCTACTGTGCAGAGGTCTCATGTCGCCACATGCCCCACTGTTATCGTTACTCCTTGCCAGAACCGGTCAGTCTTCAAGGCTGCAATGTGTACCTCCATTGCTACTGATTTCTCAGCAAGTAAAATGTTATGGGCAGCCATTTCAGTCTTGTCTTTGATCATTTGGTCTTTCTCACCCCTTTTGATACATGCTCTGGCAAGAGGTGCCTTTGTAAGGGTCTCCATAACCCCGTTCACTGTGGACGTTACATAGTGATGCAGCATACACTCTTATATATTACTTATAAACTCTCTTTTTAAGGACAATGAAACATTAAGACACAATGTTTCAGGCACAACTGTGGTACCCATCATCAGGTGACACAGACAACCAGGCTCAAAGAAATGCAGAAATACATAGAACTGCACATAGCAAAACACTTGTGGGCTAAATCCAAGGCTCATTTAACAAAGACATTGAACAAGAGGACAACACTACACCAAACTCTGCCAAACATCGCTGATTCCTCATCCTAATTGATGAACAAGGATGCAGGATGGCGAATCAGTGATGTTTGGCAGAGTTTGGTGTAGTGTTGTTCTCTTGTTCAATGTCTATGTTAAGTGAGCCTTGCATTTAGACCACAAGTGTTTTGCTATGTGCAGTTTATGTATTTGTGTTTCTTTGTGCCTGTCTGTCCGTGTCGCCTGATGATGAGTACCACAGTTGTGCCTGAAACGTCATGTATTAACGTTGCGTTATCTGTAAAAAGAGAGTTTATTAGTAATAAATAATGATCTTCCTGGACAAAGAGTTCAATGGTAATTATCGTACACTTTTATGATTGCCATCGTAACCTTCACGACATTAGATGGGTGCACTGCAAATGCTGCTAATGTTAACGTTCGTTTGCTGGCAATGGGTTGGGCCCATATATTATACAGAAAGAAGCGAATGAAATGGCCCTGACCCTTTGAGTAGAGTCCTTTTGTGCTGCTTGTTGGTACTTGCGAGGTACAGTGCTGAAAGGCTGTCGTGAGCCCCCCCCCCCCCCAGCATACTTTGGAGACTTCGTCACGGTTGAAGTAGGTTGGGCTTGCAGCACCAACTTTTGAACACAGGCCCAATCCTGTCCAGGCAGACGTCAAGTGTTTTCCACATCATTAGAAATGCCTGGCACGTAACCAGTGACAACTGCGAATGCCCCTTCACATGCACAGAGAACATCACTTGTATGACAGTCATAACATTAGGGCAGCGGTATGATCCAGAGCAAACGCGAGCTGCCACAGTCTAGTGTTCATATGCAGCATGATATGCTTGCCTGCCCACTTATGTCCCCATGTAGTGCAGGCATGTGCCATCAGAAGGAGCTCCATCTATGTGATGCAGCCCTGGGATTTTTTGGTAGACCAGGAACCAGAAAACTGTTCTTCTTGGCAAATGGCACTGTAGGCCACTAAGGCTGCTGCATCAGTGTGAATATGTAGGCTGGCTGTGGATGCGGGTACCATGACCCAGAAAAAGGAGCCATTCCACTGGTGAAGCAGGTGTAGCCACCATAGCAAATCCTGGTGGCAATTAGCAGACAAGTGGATGTATTGGTATGCTCGCATAGCATGTTGTGTTGCATCATACAGGTGGCGTTTAATTGCAGGATGTGGGACATCCACCAGGGCCACAAAACTAAGTATTCCAAGGATGTGCTGCAACCTTCTAAGCCGACATTACAGAGGAGTTTCAGCAGTTCATCTGCTTTGTCTGTGGGAGAACATCTTTCCAAGCATTCGGGGATAATAGCGAGAAAGGGTAGCTCGGTTGTAGGATCCATGGTCTTCTCGTCAAAAAGAGGTATTCCCAGATACCTGCAGGTGGTGAGTGAATGGACAGCTGTTGGGAAATGCTCAAAAGGGGTAGACCTGTGATCAGGAAATCATCCAAAAGGTGTGTGATGTCCTTAACACCAAAATGACAGTACGAATCCAGATGAAGGCTTCTGCCACTGAAGGAATATGGACAGTGCTGAATGCAGTCCAAAGGACAGAAATGATCATAGTAAACTTCCCTTCCCAAGACATGCCAAGCAAATGTCAGTACTTACTCTTGGTTATCTGGGCGCAGCCAGAATGCATTGTGAATGTTGAGCTTAGCAAATACAGTTCTACAAAAAGAAGGAGAAACTTTGCTTGAAACCAGACCTCAAGTACCACAAAGGTTTACATGAAGGAAGGAGCATGCACAGATGATGCAAATGTGGCAGGCCAGCACATAGTTTGTACTGTTAATTCGATTTTACAATGCATCTCCACTGTATGTAAACGCTCACTAAACCCACTTCCTCACAGTGATCTACCTAACAAACTTGTGAAGTCAGTTAACTTGCCTTCCAGGTAGATCTTTTGGCTGGCCAGAAACTGATGATTTTATGATGTGAGGGCTATACCAAAGCTGTGATTTTGTGTCTTCTGGCTACATGGCAGATATTTAAAATGTTCTTTCTGAAAACTATAAATCCTCATGCTTCTAGAGCTCTAGTTCAGGCCAGGATGGTCTGGAGCTCTTCAAAGTTTCCACACACTTAGCTACATACATGGACTACAAAATGGTACCACTGTTTTTTAAAAATACTGCTCAGTTTTCAAATGATGCGCCATTTTAATGGTTGAAATTGTCAAAAATCGAAAAAAATACAATATTAGAACATTTCTCCACTTTGAGACAATGTTTCAAAAACTGTAGTACTGTTTATAAAAGGGTATGTAAGATACCCACACGCCAAGCTTCAGGTTGATAAGACCAAAGACAAAGCTGTAAGACCTCTAGGAAAATTGCAATTTTTCGACCACCATTTTCTCCTTCATGGGTGAAATAATCTTTCACTTTTTTTCACTGAGAGGGTTCTAAGATGAAAGCTCTCCTGTTGAGATAAAAAAATCTGATAAAATTCAGGGCATCTACATTCTGTGACGGGGGGGAGGGCATATTGGCATGTTTTGTTCTCATGTAATGTTGTGTCAACCAAATCAATTCTCTGTTTGGTCGGTCCATCAGATTCTGGTTCCAGTCAGTTATGTTCACTCTATTGAATCTTATACATTCTCATGACCCAACAGATGTGATAGTGCCCTTTAGTGTCATATTCATCTTATGCTCTGCTGTTGGTTCTCTCTCTCCTCTCTCTCTCTCTCTCTCTCTCTCTCTCTCTCTCTCTCTCTCTCTCTCTCTCT